>JAJMBN010000014.1:0-140128 GCA_030572735.1 Sugiyamaella mastotermitis
AGTAGTAGTAGTAGTAGTAGTAGTAGTAGTAGTAGTAGTAGTAGTAGTAGTAGTAATAATAATAAAATAATAATAATTACAATGATAGACTTTCGAGATACTGGTCTGAATTGTACACGTTCAATCTAGATCTTTAACTTGAGCTTGACCTTTGGAGCTTCTGATTTAGACTTTTCTTTCTTTGGATTTTCTTTCTTTGGATTTTCTTTCTTTGGATCATCTCCCACTGGTTTCGTTACCAGGGAAATACGAGGCTTTTTGATTGGTTTTTCTTCTTGTTTAACTACTGTTACCTTTTTCACTTTTTCGACTTTTTCTGCTGCTTTTCCTGCTTTCTCTGCTTTTCCTGCTTTCTCTGCTTTCTCTGCTTTAGCTGTTTCTTGCTTTAGAGCCAGCACATCTTGCCTTTTAATAATCATCATGTAGCTGCCAAGTTTTCGTTTAGCAACCAATCTATATCGTCGTGGGCTGTCAAAACGAACAACCAAGCTATCAACCGGCTCGTACAGAATTCGGCAGATTTGAAGAATCCTTCTTTTGTCCAAGACACTTCTCAGCTTATAAGTCGTGATTGCATTTACCAAGCCTCGTTCCAAGCTTTTATTACTCTCCAGAGTCTTTCGCAATAGTTCAATTGCACCAGGTATAGTGGTCCTAGCCAACGCTTCTCGTCTAGCATTCAAATTAGAACCACCTTCTTCTATGACCAAATTAAAGCCAATAGCTGACCCATTAACATCGTGGCTAGTACCACTCCCATTACGATCATTACCCTTAGACTCATCTCTAAATTCTCCAAATAGGGCCACTTGTCCAATAACCTCTAATAGAACTTGAACTAGGCCGGTTTGAACATATGTAGAAGTTTCATTTAGCATAACAAAAAATAAATAATCCACAACTTCTCTATGTGCCAATCCACCCAAGCTTAAAATACTCTTAAAAGATTCAAGCCTAATATCTACATTGTTTCCTGGTCGTGTGAGTTGAAGCAAATCTTCAAATTTCATCCTGGTAAACCCATATCTAATCAAGTTTCGCTTCTCTTGGATGGCTACAATGGAGATGAGATTATAAATAGACGGGATCCATCGGTCCATTCGCTGACACCTGTCTATCTCTGCTACTGCCTGTCGAATAATCTTATTAGATTCAATGAGATCATTTCCAAAAGCTTCTCTTTGAACTGGGCGTCCATTCTCAAATTTCATAATTGATCGCACTATACAACGAATCAATTCGCACACGTAATAGCAATCTGAAAATTCGTTACTTGAATTCTCATTGTATCTCAATAAATCCAATAGAAATCTTTGTATATCAAGTGGGCAATTACCTGTTGGCTCCCTGACTCGAGATAAGGCAATAGGGATACTTTTCTGTACAAAATAGGTAGGAAAATCTGAAAAATCGTTAGCAGCTGGAATTAGTGATCCTTCGAAACAAAAGAGCCTTTGAAATGCTTTCAACAAGTGTATTTTTCCAATATAATTGTTTTCTGGAACGGCCACTCTTGCTAAAGACATCGCTGCTTGTGTTCGAACTCCGTGATAATATCGCCGATCCATTAGAGTCCTAACAAGGATTGTCGAATACAATTTGCTTGGCTTGGTTTCGCCAAAATATTTCACTGCCTCATATTGGGCTTCAACATCCCTGTCTTGTTGCAATTGTGATGCATACATATAATCAGGCTGATTAACATAAATCTTACAAATCCATTCAAAGTCGGAGTCAACTCTCATCCACTCAAATGCTTCATTGTACATTCGTTCTTCTTCGTCTCTCTCCCAATCTGTCAAATCCCACTCCTTCATTTCTTGATCAGTCTGTAAAACATCTCCCAAGCAATGTAATAATACACCACTTCCATTAGCATCGTCATTGACATCCAGTGAATTGATATCAACAGATTCGCCTCCTCGACTTCGTTGATGTCTTCTCAACCTTTTATATTTTGTATTATACTGAATGTCTAGTTTGGTAAAACTATCTTTGAGGTCAACAACGTGCTCATATGGAGTTCCATCTGCTTCATGAATTCGAATTGTCATAGGTCCAGTGAAAATGGGTTGAACAACTTGCTGTTTCTCTTCAATTACATGCTTAGCTGCATCATCCACAAATGAATCTGGATCTAAAGTATTGCCGACAATTTCTGTAGATTGAACCTGCCTGATACCCATTTCAATAAACATTCTCTTCTTATTAAATCTTTGAGTGACTCGAAATATAGGATAACCTGAACCAAAAACCCATTGCTCAAAGAACTTCTCAAGCTGATTATGACTGACACGTTCACATAACTTAATAAAATGGCTTGTGCTCAAACATGAGTTTAAATCTCCCGACATAGATTGCAAAAATAGCTTAGGTAAAACTCTTGACAAACCTAGCGATCGATCTGTTTTCGTCATTCGACGATCTAGAATAAATAATACCACTGGAGCTTTCAGTTTGATAAAATCAAGGTCACCATCTGATACAGGGTATAAAAAGCCCGGCTCTGCCAGTGGTGGCTTTCCAATATCCTGTCGACAAATTTCTTCCGCTTGTACTTTAAATCTAAAACGATACTCATTGTTTCCAAGAAGCTTTCGAAGAAACTGGAAAGACATGTATTGACTAATACCAACGGTGACCCAAAGATCATTCCATGTTCTAGGCACGATGTTTACTCCACACCATTGCGATGCTAGAGCAACTGTTAGAGTGTGTGTCACAGTGAATAGCGGTTCAATGATGTCTGGTGGGAACAGCAGTTTCTCACTACAGATGGTAAGAGATCCAGCAGTTGCAATCTCTGTTTGGGTATCGCTGACAAAACACAGAGAATACGAACTGAATGGATATGAACCATATTCTCTACTGAAAAATTCCATAGCTTTATACAAGAATACACAAGTATTCATGGCCTCCTCGGTCCTATCAGCAAATGTATACGCAGATATTGGAATTGAAGAATCTGAGTCATTGGAACTAACATTTTCTTCCTCAATTCGTCTCAAATCTAAAATCGGAGTTTGGACAAATGGACCAACTGCAAAACCCAAATGGTGAGCCGACATTGCTGTAAAAACTTGGAATGATACTACTTTTTTGGTATCATCAAAAGGATGAGCGACCTATTTTATCGTTAGTATATATTCTTGACATAGGATATGACAAAGCTGACAAACTTACTTCTGAAGGTGCATTAGAATTGCACACTACTACAATATCTTGCTCGGCATCATCTGCTTCATCATTGTTTTCATCGTCATCATCATCATCTTCTTCTTCTTCTTCTTCTTCTTCTTCTTCTTCTTCATTATTATTATTATTATTGTCGGAAAATTCCTGAATACCGTTAATAGTAGAATCATTTTCGTTCGTATTATCATTAATGTCGTTAGAATTAAGTTGCTCTTCATTATCATTATTCATTTCATCATACGTGTCGGTTTCCACGAGATTTGTGGTCGATTTTGACTTCTGAGCGGTATGGGTACTTATTTCACCGACAGTTCGAGGAACCGATATTTCTAACTCCCACGTACACAACTCCCATAAGCCATCTACACAAGGAAGCCAGCTGCTAGTAGCTTGACCGATCGGATCATGAGTACAATAAGCATGCCAATATTTTTTCTTTAGTTTGCTTTTATTTCCCCCTATAAATCGGAATCCAGCAGTTGAACCTTCAGTACTGAACTCCACTTTAACTGTTAAAGGTTGATATAGAGGTACATCAGATGAGGATCTTGAAAGTGAGGCCAAATAGGATCCTCCATTTGTTTGTTCTTCTTGAGGAATTATTTTTGTTCCTTTTGGTAATTGAATGATAAGCTCACCAGGAAGAGCGTCCTTAAATAGATCATCAATTTGCTTTTGATAGATATGATATTGATGAACTGTGGCCGTAGGGAATAGTTTAGCGTCGCGAATTAAATCCCCATGAGCAAAAGGTGCCTTTTTGCCATTTACTTGTACATTGTGAATGAATGAATGCCGGCTGTCGAGTCTTAGTTGTTTTAGAAGAGGATCCGTTGGAACAACCGTGAGCTCAGTCCAGCCACGTATAGACCATTCCGCAAGGTCCACATCAATGGAAACCTTTTGATGGGCTATACGAAAACCTCTATCTATAGCCGAAAACTCTGATTCCGTCATTGACAAGATAATTAGAGTTAATGCTGATAGAGATACACGAAAACTTAGTCAACAGGTGAAGTCGTGATATGGAAATATTTCAACTGGTGGTTAAACCGACATATAGCTTAATTGAAAGTTGCGGTTATAGGCATATTAGCCGTGCCATGTCACATTACAAAAGCATATCTGAGCATTATGTAGGAAGCTCATTACAGCAGTTAGCTATAGGTAAGTTACTGCAGTACAATACAATAATTATACTCAAATATTTTCAAAATAATATTATAACTATTATAACTATTTTTCTGTTATATCAAAAAAGCCAAAAAGATGCTGGAAATTCAGCAAGATCAATCAGTCTGACTCTCTGGGCTTTACAATCTTGCATTGTTCCAGCTAGTACAACCAATGGACTAAAATGATCTTGCCGTCTAAAAGGTTGGACGTCATCAGCATGGGGCCATTGCTGCCAAAATGTCAGTTCACTCTGTCTAAGGTATCTTTCTTTATCGGGGTTTTCATTTGTAAAATCTTTGTCATCGGATGCTAGTACAGTATTCAAAATCTCTTCAAACTTCTTACTTGCATTGTAGTAATAGTCCCTTACTCTTTGATCATTACTGAATAAGGCACCAAAATTATGAAAAGTAGTACCACTTCCAAGTATAGCATATCCTTCTCTTCGTAAAGGAGCCAAAGCCTTTCCTAACTGTATTAACTCGGTTGCATTTTGAGATTTTAGAACTGAGACCATAATGAGGGGTATATCAGCAGGTAATTCAGGATAGATAAGCTTCATAGGAACAAAAACTCCATGATCCCACCCTCTATTGGGATCCTCAGTTACTTGATTAAATCCTCCCTTCTTCAAAGTTTCAGCAACATAATGACCAAGCTCGGCACTACCAGTAGCATTATAAGTATACTGATAAGTCTCAGGTGGGAATCCTGAATAATCAAAATATAACTTGGATTCGGTTCTAGTAGAAACTGCTGGTACAGCAGTCTCCCAATGGGCTGTTACAACAATCAAAGCTTTGACTTTGTTTGGCCCTTTTAGCCTTAAAATTTTTGCAGCTTCCTGTTGTAAAAAGTCAATCAAACCCCTATGGCCTTCGTCGTTCAATAGGGGATACGGCCCACCACCATGGGAAATAAATAAAGCAGGAGCGACATCTTCTCCTTGAGTAGTTTGAACAGATGCCATTGAAAGTTTTGACAAGTTGGTATTTGTTTTGCTGACTGAACTTGAAAATAAATCCCCGGGGTAATTAATCCAAATAATTGCAAATATTGCTACAAGAAGGGTAAAGATTGGTTTTATCCAAGTATTGTTAAATTGCATCGGATTTATACCAGTTTTAGTACAACCTATGTATATATTATTAATATCATCTTGGGACCTATTGGTGGGCATAAACTAACAGCGGGGGCGGAACACTAACCGAATACTTGGGTGGGGGAGCTTAGTAAGAAGTCATCTATCGGAAGTGAACTATCGGAAGTCCTTCCTAGCCCATGACAAACTAATAACTGTTGAATATATACGACTGGTAAGCGGAATCGTTTCTATTTATATGGATATTAGTAAATGCGTGAACCTAAGATCTAAAATTAACTAATGAATTACTAGAAGATACCCCATTAAAATCATAGCACGTCAATGAAACAGAACTTATGGACTTATAACTCAAGTACGGAAAAAACAATATCCATTTGAGATAGTTGCCAGGTTAAGTAGAATCATGACAAGTTTAGTTTACATGGGGTTGAAACTAAGAAATATAATTTTGCATTAAAAAAAAAGGAGTCAATAAATAAATATTTTATGGAAGTTTAAAAGTTTAAAACATCCAAAACGATGCAGGGAATCCAGCAATATCACAGAACTTGACTCTTCTAGCTTTTCTATACTGCATAGTTCCTGCCAAAACGACTAATGGGCTGAACTGATCTTGCTTTCTAGCCGGTTGGACCTGGTTGGCTTGTGGCCATTGCTGCCAATAAGTCAATTCACTTAATCGCTGAAATCTTTCTCTTCCAGGTTTTTCGTCTATGAAATCCTTTGAATCAGATGCCAATACTATATAAAGGATATGCTCAAATTCAAGACTGGATGTGTAAAAATATCTCTTTAATTTTTCATCATCACTAAACATTGCATCAGTATTGTGGAAAGTGTTTCCAGTTCCTAGGATAGCAAAACCTTGGTGTCGTAAAGGTGCCAAAGCTTTGCCAAGCTTTAATAGTACAATTGCATTTTGTGATTTTAGAACTGATACCATTATAATTGGAATATCTTCGGGCATCTCTGGTGCAATTAACTTCATGGGTACAAAGATACCATGATCAATTCCCTTCTCATCATTTTCCAACACATGAGGGAAGCCTCCGTCTCGAATAGTTTGAGCAACATGTCTAGCCATCTGCACATTGGCATTAGTATTATAGGTATAGGTATAACAATCAGGAGGACAATCGGTATAGTCATAATCAAGCTTTGAATCAGTTCTAACCGATACCTGTGGAGTAGCAGTCTTCCATCTAGCAGTAACAACAATTAATGCCTTGATCCTGTTAGGACCATATAGTCGTAGATGATGGGGAGCTTCATTTTTCAAAAAATGAATTAGATCTTTATGATTCGGACTATCTTGTAACGGATATGGACCTCCTCCATGACTGATGAATAAAGCAGGAGCAATACTGGGGTCATCTTCTAGTTCTCCTAAATCACTAAAGTCACTTATACTTTCGACAGTAGAACCTGAATGAGATATAGTAGATGTTCTAGATCGTACTGTCGACATTGAAACAGACATTGAAAAATTACGATAAAAGGTCGAGTTTCTACCCGTTATTAAATAAATAAAAACAACAAAATTGTTAGTTGGTCCCAGTCCATTAAAAGCTGATACACAGGCGTATGATATAGAAGACCCACAATCTACAAAAGTAATATTAATAATAAAACTGATAAAACTATAGTGTTGGAACAATTCCACGGCATTAATAACTATATATATCTAAACTAGAATAATAATATAGTGCTTGACAAACAATCTTGGCTACCGATTCTAGTAAAAAACCTATAATTTATAGGTTACCTTAATTTACCAGTTTTAATAAATTATTTTTATGGCAATAATTGTCATGTTGTTAACTATAATACTGCAATTTATTGGTTATCTAGTAGTATAATTATAGATTGTAGGCCCCAAGTTATTAAATTACTGTGCTAAACTGCCTGTTATGTATAAAATCCTGTGCAGAACGCGCTTCATTTATTACTAGCCTTGCCCTGGACCACCCCTCTCGATCGTATATGGTTGAAAGCATAGTGTTTCATCACCACCATGTGTCTGCCTCCTCTGCGTCCCTAAAAAGACCTCACTCAGGGCCCAATATAAACTCCAGTTGATCACGGCAATAGACCAGTTGATCACGGCAATAGACTACCATTAAATCATGGGTCATTTTTTCTTTGTTTTAATCCCAGCTTTTACAAGATCATCCTTTTAATATATATCTACTAGCCTGTGATAATTTACAGCATGATGCCGATAAGTTAGTGGGTGAATCAAGTCTATTTGCGACTGCATTGAAAAGCAAGCAAGTATCTCATAATATATATGGCAAGAACTAAGCTTAGCTGTGTTTTGGCTAATTTACTCACAATATATCTGTCCGCTGATCTCAGGTTTACGTGCCTGATTATTCTCTTAAATTGCTGTAGCTAGGTTGGACTATATAAAATCGAATATTTGAGACAGCGGAGAACCTGTCTAGCCTGCTTTAGTGTTGCGGTGGTAGGTAGTCTTAGATCCAACAAAGAGGGGACTGCATCGAACCTATTTAATTAGTTAGCTGAAGTTTAAAACCTGCTTGCGTTTTGTTTTGGTCTTGTTCCAGATCCAAGTAGTCCGTCCAGTCTGGGGATAATTGAACCAAAAGGACTTGTTTATATATATATCTTGAGTAGTATGTCACCAATTATCAAATACTATAAACTATTAAACTCCAAGCATATAAAATGATCTAGTTACATGTATAGGCTAGCAAGTTAACGAATTATAAAACCTATAACCTGGTGCATGTTTTAAGACATAATTATGAAAATATTATAAGTTTATAGGATAATCAAGGAAAGTTATTATGATGATCCTGTACGCGGCCCTTTGTAGATCCCGCTTACAGTTATAGACTGGTGTCAGCACACTAGCTAATCTTTCACAAGACTTCAAATTAAAAGGTATTTGAGAGAATGATAATTGGCTAAAATATCTATTAATTACAATATTATAGGTGCTGTTTTATAACTTTCCCCTTTAACAGAATGAAATGACTACAATGGGTAAATTGGAACTCTGCAGGGGACTAAATCGATTAGCAGCTAGCCTGAGACAGAAATATTGCATTAGAGATGATCAGCAAATTATCAATAGTGGTTACTCACAGAAAAAAAAAATTGCATTTTAATACGAAGCTGTTAATCTCCAATAATAAGTTAAGTTACTCTAACAAGATTGCCTCCGGTAAATTAACTCACAGTATTATTATTGTCAATCAAAGTTAACCAACTTCATAAATACATGCAGTAAAAAATAACCTCAATTAATTTAACATGTTACTAACTACTTACCGACAAAGAGAAAGTTTGGGCTTTCCTTCAATTCAATTTTTATCAGTATTAATCTATTTGATATTATTCTATTAAGCAATAAATAATTGGATTTCGCATCATGCATGTTTACTCGTATTGATTCAAAGCGTCTTGCTCATATACATGATAAAATCGTAAGGATTATGATAATAAGGCTCAACTTCAATAAACCCATTCTTAAAGTATAACTCAATTGCCTTTTCTAAGAAAGTAGCAGTATCTAATTTCATCTCAGTATATCCGAGTTCTTTGGCTCGTGCAAAACTGGCCAATAAAAGATCCCTTCCTGTTCCAAGGCCCCGGGCGTTTGTGTTAACATATAATCTTTTTAATTCACACACCATGTTGGCTTTATCTAATGGCCTAATTGCAACACATCCCAGTGGCATATTTTCTTGTGACCATGCAAGTAACAATGCTCCGTCTGGTGGGGAGTATTTACCTGGTAATCCGTCTAGCTCCGACTGAAAATCTTGAAATGAAAGATCAATATGCTCACTTATGCTCTTGGCATAAGCCAAAAACAGCTCTTTGATTATATCCAAGTCTTTCTCAGTCTCAACATCTTTAATTATCACTTTAGCTTCAGAAACCATCTTATTTATTTTTATTGTAAATTTGTGGAATCCCAGCAGGATCCGCTCCAGTTAATATCAGTAATTTTGGTTGATAGGAGATAGAAGTCCTAAAACGACTCAGGAGAAGCCTCACCATTGCTAATAGGGGCATCATCACATCTAGCTGATGTCATGACTTTTTACAATTGAACGTTCTACATACATATTATTCATTTAAACTAATTAATTGACCTAAAATATGCTTCAAATAAAAGGGGAGAGAAACTTCAAAAAGATTACCAATTACCAGTTTGGGATCCTTCAGCCTTTTCATTTTCATCGCCAATAATATCGAGTCTAGAAATTGATGCCGCTTGACACATGCTCCTGAAGAGCTTCTTACTACTGTTATCAAACAAGTCAATAGGACTACCAAATTCGGCAACTTCTCCAGCATCTAATACTAAGATCTTATCATAATTAATAATTGTCCTTAACCTATGTGCAACACAAATAATAGTGCAGTGAGAAAACTCTTTGGTGATGGTGGCTTGAATCTTTCCATCAGTAACATAATCGACACTAGACGTGGCTTCATCTAATATCAAAATTCTAGACTTTCTTACTAATGCTCTAGCAAGCATCAAAAGTTGTTTCTCACCCTGGCTAAAGTTGGATCCATTATGCTCTACCTTAGAGGTGAGGTGAAACTTTGTAGCAGAAGTTTGTCCAGAGTTTAGAACTTCAAAGTATTGTTTCTCATTGATGAGACTACAAGTTTTCATTGCCTGCCATAAGTCTTGATCTGAGTACAAATTCATAGGATCAAGGTTGCTTCGTACTGTACCAGTAAACATAACAGGTTCTTGAGGGATCGCTGTAAGAGCAGCTCTCAGATTGAAAAGTCCAATCCTGGAAATATCAATGTCATCAATCTCAATAGAACCAGATTCCAATTCTACTAGACGGAATAATGATTGTAAAATAGTCGATTTTCCAGCTCCAGTACGCCCACAGATACCTATCTTTTCACCGCCTCTGAAATTCACAGTCACAGACTTCATAGCCAAAGGCAGCTTAGTTCTATATCTCAAACTAGCACTAGTAAATTTAATAGTACCAGATTCTGGCCAATTTTCTGGCAATGCATCAGTTGCATAACGGTAAGGCTTTTCTTGTGGTAAACCACTCTGGTAATAAAACAGTCTTTCGGCCGAGTTCATACTGTTTTCCAAGGTAGTAAAACTTTGTAATACGTTTGAAATTGTCATCATAGTGCCTGTTGTTGTGGATAATGCGACACCTACACTACCAGGATTCAACTTAATTGCACCAGTTCCAATTAACAAAGTAGATACCACTACCAATAATGAACCAGTGATATCTAGACGAATAGCGAGCCATGATTGGTTTGCCCTAGTCAAGAAGTAGGCCCGATTCATGTCATCAATAGATCCGTTAAAATCGGTGTGGAAAGTGCCAATACACCACTGTCCAAAAGCAGAGATAACATCCATACCATTGATAGTTTCATTCAGTTTAGTCATCATTACTGATCTCAGTAAGGCATCAAGACGCTGAACTTCTCTAGCTGAACTTCTATAGAAACCAGCTCCCAAGTAGAAAGCTAGAAGCATTGGTACAACTAAAATAACTGCATATGGAACATAAATACACGCCAAAACAAAACTCATAATAAAGCCAGAAAGGGTAATACACAGCTGAACCAAGAAATTGGTCACCTCATTATCTAAAGTATCAATATCTCTAGTAAATCGGTTCAATACTCTTCCAACTGGATTTGCGTCGAAAAAAGACACAGGTGCATGTAGCATTCTAGTAACAGCGCTATCATGAATTTTACCATTAGCTGTTAAGACTGTGACTCTAGCTAAAAATGGGAAAGAAACCTGGAATATGAAAGTAAGACCAATGAATAGACCGTATATCCCCATATAAAATCCATTCGACTCATCATATTTACGAGGAGTACCACTCCACCATCCGATCCAGACAGAAGAGAGAGATTGACAGACAGTAGCAGCCATTTGAGCCAACATAAATGCAGATCCCATTATAATAAAATTTTTCTTTCCAGCACTGCTGAAATACCTATAATAAACGTGTAATCCAACTGAACCTTTGGCTCGATCTTCATCTTCTACAAGTTGATCTGGTAGTTCTTCAGCTTTTAGTTCTTCGTCTTTTTCGGATTCATCATCACTACAAAAACTTTCTTTCTCATCAATAGTGACGGTAGTGATTTCCTCTTCATAAACAGCATCCTCCTTGGAATGACCAACTGCAGCCTCGACCAGCTTGTCGAAATCTGGGAACTTTTGAGCCAAAGTACTAAAATCTGCTAAGGTTACTTCAGTCTTCTCATCAATCATAGAAGAGTAAATTACTCTGTTTTGGTTATCTAGAAGTGCCAACTGGTTTGTGGCAATTATGACAGTTTTTCCCTTCAATAATCGACCAAAGCATTCTCTCACGATATGCTTGCTGACATGAGGGTCAACAGCACTCAGTACATCTTCAAATAGGAATATATCAGATTTACTATATACAGCTCTTGCGAGTGCAATTCTTGCCTTCTGTCCTCCACTTAAGTTAACACCCTTTTCACCTAGGATTGTCTCATCTCCGTGGGGCCAAAGTTGAAGATCTCTTTCAAGGCAACAGGCATATACCACCATCTGATACCATTCAGGATCATAAGGTCTTTCAAAAATGATATTATCCTTAATTGACGATTTCATAATCCAGTGGTCAAAGCAAAGAACTGGCTTTTGTTGGTAGGTAACTGAACCTGTACATCGCACCATGGATCCAGTTAAAGCACGAAGCAAGGCAGATTTACCAGAGCCAGTTGCACCAGCAATAACAAGAAATTCTCCATGATTAATTTTTAAATTTACATTACTAAGCTCAAATTTGGAGTCGTCATCTTCAGACCACTTGAAATTTCCATTTTCAACAACCACAGCAGCATCTAATTCTGGATTTGTCTGGACGTAATATTCACCATTTTCGGTAGTCAAAAACTTATTTATACGGCCAAGCGAGACTAATGCATCACCTCCAAATGTTAATGCCATTGGTAACATTGACAAATAAGGTTGAATAATATTAAACGCAGAAAGGGCTGGGAACATTCGTTGAGGTTCAGCGGCATATCCTAGTCCAAAATAAAGAACGAATGATACCAATCCAGCAATATAAGAAACACTTTGAGATACAGCCATAGCAAGTGCCATTGATAATCCTGTGTTTCTAGTATTTCTTTGCTCTTCGGATCTAATTTTTCTAATCTTTTCTTGGTAGGGATCTTCCCAGCCATATAATTTTACCGATCTAATTGCTTCCAAGATTTCCCGCACCACGGAAACTCTTTGGTCTGTAAATTTAACAACCCTACGACGAAGTTTGATGTTGATTTTGGACAAATAAAGCATAGCTCCAGTACTGATAATGATGATTCCTACTCCAAGCAAGCCAGGAGCACCAAGGTACTTTTTCACTAATACAGCAATACCACAGCCAACAACAGGTATTGAAGAGGTAGCAAAATGAACAAACATGACTGCCATATCTAATTTATGGGTGTCAATTGAAACCAAGTTTGTCACCTCACCAGGAGTGAACTTTCTTCTACCAATTGGACTCATCTGTCCATATTTCTTATGGATAACAGCCGTTAAAGCACTTCGCATTTGAGCGCCACTGATACCAGAAACATATCGATACTGATTCATAAATAATGTTTGTAAAACAACAATAGCAGACATTCCTATAGCATATCCGATTCCAATTGCTATTCTTTGGTTATGTAATAGCTCTAAGTTCTGTACATATGCAAGGAAGTAACTTAAAACCAGTGAACTTCCTACACCACACAGTCCTGACAAGCAACTGAATGTAAACGACATCCAAAATTTGAAATAAAATACATCATGAAGTGCAAATACAATTGGCCAATAAGTTGAATAAGCTTTTTTGCCATATTTACTTTCATATTTCTGCCATCTTCTTTCAAGGCAATTCCAAAGCTGTTCTTCTTGCCGTGCAGACCTATCTTTGTCTGCAACTTGATAAAGATCTTGTGCTTCTAAGGTTCTTAGGAATCCAGTCTATATTCACATATTAGACGACTCAACTCAAAAATAAAATTATATAATAATAATACTCACTTTCATTAATGGAGTCAGCCAACTCCAAGTTATTCTTGAAAAAAATGATGATTTTGATTCAGCATTGGGTGGCGGTTCAATTGGAATACCAGGGATCTTTCTCCCCACTATGGGGGTAAATACAGACCATTTGGCTACTTGATATTCCATTGTAATCAAGGATACCAGAAAAAAAATTTCTTTATTCTTTAGAAATTTTCGAAAGAAGGAAAACATTTAATTTTAAGTGCCTTTACATTTTTTTTCTGATTTTCAATTGCTAATCTTGACATCGACGGAGATCGTTATGCGGCATTGGCATCCAAGATAAGCTTTAGGCTGACTGACAATAACCAGTTTCAACAAATGCAATTTTTTGATGCCGTACGAAATGGTGACTAACTTCTGCATGATATCTGATGGTTACGGTACGGAACGGATCCCGATGCCTTATACTTTTCGCTAATGAAAAGGTAATTGGTGTAATTGAATAATTTCATTGGAAGGTAAATCGTTCTAACATTAGCCATAATACCACTAATGTATTGCCAAGGATTTGCTCAAGACATAATCATCATCTTCGTCAACATCATCATACTGCATTGACGTAGAACACAATGTAGAGATATAAAATAGAATTATACACAGTACGTTGAACCAGAATTGAGTACAAAGGGTGGCGGGTGGTAGTGACCTGGTCATAGCTGTGAACAGAACTATGATTTTTTAACCTTATCGAGAGCTGCTTATCAAGCGTGTTATCTGTAAGAGATAGGACTCAACATATGTACTATGCGGTATATGTTCCTTACGTGACCAATACCATTGTATGACATAATCCAACTTTTAATCGACAATAATGATAACCAATAATTGTATCCTCATATATTTTTGTAAATAGCACACTGAAGTAGGAACGTTGCAGAGTCGGATTTTAATACTAATGAAGCAAGCCAATTACCAGAGATTAGAATCAGCATCACCGTTATATGGGTTAAATTATGTTAGACCGGATTGAACATTGATGTAAAGACCATAAAATGAATATCTTTCAATATAGCTAGTTGGATGTAGTTGTTCTTCTATTTAATAGAGTCTATGACATCGAGTAGTTTATATCCACAGTTAACATATTAATATGAGTAACATCTGCACCAAAATGTGGGGTAGGCTCTATGTCAACTTGCAGTTAGCCTCAGTACCTGAGAAGCCCCACACGCAGATATTATTATATACAGTATAACATATGTGAGCTACTTGAGAATCTAGGAAGTTTCTTGCAACATTCATTTTTAAATAATGAGTTATGGAAATACCACAGAACAAGAACCTGCATGGTTGTCAAATCATCAGGATATATATTTTCAACCTTGGATTTGGTTGCTTGAAACCTCAAATGAGGAATTACTGATATTCTTTGGAACTCTGGTTGTGCAAGTCATCTTCTTCTGGATCCCATGCGGGGTTTACTTTGCTATAGAGCAATTGGCACCTGAATTCAGTTCTCGTCATAAGCTCCAAAGTACAGTCAATCAATGCAGTATTGAAGACTATAAGATATGCCTTAATCAAGTGTTAAAGAACCAGATAACTGCTATATTATCGCAGCTAGTTTTGATAGCTCCTGCTAGTTACTTCAGAAGACCGCCACTATTTGATATGAATCCTATTTTGCCCAGCTGGCTAGTAGTGTCATGGCAACTTGTATTCTGTATCCTTTTCAGGGAAGCTTTCTTTTATTATACTCATCGTATTTTTCACCATCCAAAATTTTATGCTAACATCCATAAGCTGCATCACAAGTTTACTGCTCCAATGGCTCTATCTGCACAGTATGCTCATATCGTCGAACATTTCGTATCAAATATGCTACCTATAGTATTACCGGCAGTACTAATAAGAGTACATGTGACAGTTTTTTGGATGTTTTTGGCATTAGTTTTGACGGAAACTACGCTGGTTCATAGCGGCTTTGACTTTTTAAGGGTGATTTCTAAGCACCATGATTTACATCATGAGAAGTTTCTTATAAACTTTGGAGTTATTGGTCTTTTGGATTGGCTACATAAAACTGATGGAAGTATGAGAACGGTAAAGCCAAAGAGCTCGTAATATTATCTATCTGTTATATATGGTATGACTAAATCTCGATTAGTTTAATGTTTTTAATTAGGCCCTCAAATCCAGATCCGATTTGTGCTATAGGAGCTTCAATACCCATTGGCCTCCAAACAAATCCAGTTCCTTCTAGTCCAATCTTGGTAAGGAACTCTTGGATATTAGTTTTTCCATTGGTTGTAGTTGTGAAATATGTTGAATTTCCGATACCACTAACATTGACATCAGTCCACTCATTCAGAGGTAAACTATAGTTGAGAATATAGGGATTACCAGCTGCTATCATGGTAATATTTGTAATTGTTCCATTGCCTGATAATAAAGAAGCATCTTCACCACTGAATAAAATACTGGGTTGAGAAGAAGTCGGCTTTACTGAAAATAAAAGAGTATAGTTACGTCCTTTAGAAGTCAGTGGAGTCTGGATATAACCATCGCTTTGTAACTTCAATCCATCACTTGTATAATCTCCTCGTCCAATAATTACACCGTGATAATTGTTTCCTGATAGATCTTGAACAAATGGAGGGATACATCCTAAAACTTGTTTCGCACCACACATCAATGAATATTCAACGATAGTATTGCCTTTAGAAGCGACGAACCTGTCTAAATTCTGATCTGGAATCTTGGCATGAATTTTTTCAAATATATCATAAAACTCCGTTTCTAGTAGATCTCCACCCCATTGCTTATCACCAAGTGCTGGTAGCCCTTGTCTCCAGGCATAATAAGCTTCTAAATAATCTGTAGCATTTGGTCCATTGTCATTCCATAACGCAGCAGTTTGTCCCAGAACATATGGATTATTTCTCTCAGGATTATTTGATGAATTGTGAGTATCAAAAATATAAGGAGCATAAGGCCCGCCATCTGGGCTTCCATGGAAAACTCGAGTAATATTTATGCTTTGGGGATAAGATCCAGAATACTTATTTACCACGTAAAACCCGTCATCGGAATTTAAGACGGAGTACCCATATTTTATGTAATCATATAAAGGATTCGCTTCAAAGAACTCCCAGTGTTGTATTGAGACATTCAGATTCACTGGAGTGTATTCAGGACTAGTAGAGTGAGGGAAAGTTCCCCAGATTCTGATTTTTTTACCAGATTGAGCCCCAATGTAATCACTGAGTTCATTTACAAGATATGTGTAGTTGTTGATATAAGAACTACTATACTCATCAGCTCCAATATGAACTGTCTTGGAATGAAACCACGGCAAAAATGTATCCCAAATAGTTCTCATTGTTGGAAGAGTATCAGGATGGGTTATGTTTAGCATAGTCGGATCTGAGTCTAAAGCTATCTGAGGTTTCCATTGGGTTATAACTAACGCATGACCTGGAGACTCAATCTCTGGCAGAATAGTTACACCTCTAGAAGCGCAATGAGATTGTAGTTCTTCAAACTGTTCTCTGGTATAAGACTCATTGGCTCTTTTGTTTAAACCGGCAACAGCCGGGTCATCAGAAAGAGGTCTGAAAGCTGCATATAAATCAAAAGCTTCTTCATAAGAATATACGGAAGGATTGTTTACAAGATTGTCACTTAGATGTAGATGGAAAGTATTCTGCTTGAAAAATGACATATATGAACACATCTCCATTAGAAATTCATATGGATAGTAATGACGACCACAATCAAGCATTCCGCCTCTAACACCCCATCCAGGAGAATCTACACCAGTTCCTATAGGAAAAGACTGCTCATCATCAAGTATAAGCTGTTGCAGGATAGTTCTAGTACCCCAGAAGCACCCAAGAGGGCTGGCACCTGTAATAACAATTTGGTTTCCAGAAGCTGTGATTTCATATGCTTCAGATGTCCATCTTCCAGCAGCATCAGTGAAATTAGTGTGGTTACCAATAGTAAGAAAAATACTGTCAGGTAGAGGATCATTTGAAATTCTCACTGGGAGTAAGTGCGAAAATATGCTGAGAACGTCTGAGCTGAAAGTATTGGCAAACTCCAATAGTGTGGGTGGAATTAGAGTCTCTCCATTCAAATCTCGATCATTGAAATATTTGCTATCAACTATAATACTTCTCAGAGAATCCAACTTTATTGCCTCAGCACCTTGCTGCTCGAATTGGGTAGTTGGAATACCAAGGAGTCTAGCAGCTACTATGCTCGATCTTCCCAAAATCCCAACTAATAAGATAAGCTTAATTAAGAAAGTGTTGAAAATCATAACCAATATTATATTATAAATCTAGGGCCTTGTTATCTATATATATATATATATATGTATATATAAACTGATCAACTTTGTCACTCCTTAGGCCAGTTAGACTTCCATGGCTACGCACTTCTAAAGCAACAATATTATCAATGAAATGAAATAGCATGATAATATTGTAATGTAGCATCAAATCCCCCGCTGAACTTGATGTAGCAACTCGCAATAAACTGCCAAGTTTGAGCTGTTGCAGAGTTTGTTTGGGGCAAACTACCAATCACTTTGTCATAATCTATGATCTGCAAATTGATGTTTTCCTCTAAGAATTTATATTAAATATTATACAGGCAACGGTATATAGTTAATAGCACTTATTACATGTTGTGTAACATTGAGCAATGTAACAATGGTACTGATGATCAGACGATCATTCCTGTTGAAAAGCCGGAGGTCCGATCATTCAACTATATCCAACTTACAGTAGTTAGCTTCTAAAGAAACAAATGCCTCTTTGTAGCGTGTACTAATGTTACTAAATTTAAGACTAAATATTTGCCCATTTTAGATCTGAAATAAAAGTATAAAGCCAAGAGTGAACTAACTAGAACCTGTTGTAAGTTATGGTTAATTGGTGCTTATCTGAAGCCGGCTGCAGAAACCTCCAGGAAATAGCTGCATGCTATCTAGACTTTATCATAAGTTACGTTGGCAACATTTTTCGGCTATATTATCCGAGAACATCTATCTTTATTGAGCTGCAGCTTTGACATAAAGATCCATATCAGCGAGTATTGACACATAGTTAGGATACTAGCTAAATATTACCTGATTCGCTCTGAAGAGGTATTCACAGTTCTACTAAAAGCTTTGGGGAAAAGATCATCATCAGATGTTATACTATATGCTAATGTTCCATTATATCCAATTGTTTTAGCTGCTAGTTTGTTTATGGTATGGAGAGACTCATAGCTGGTAGATACATCAAAGATGGGGCAGGTCGCTGGCAGCAAAGTAGAAAGCTTTTCTCCTTCTACTTTAAAGGCTTTACCAACATCATCGACATGGATTAGTCCAGGGATTGAATCAGGCAGGTTCTAGAGGTATAATCGCCTCTGGTTCATTTTACTTTGAAACAGCAAGTAGATTACACCAGGCAATTGTCCATATAGGGCTTATCCCTCAATAAACCAACCCAGGCCTTACTACAGCAACGTCCAGAATACCTCTAGATTATAAAACTGTTTTTTTTTTCAACCGCTGGTCTCCAAGCAACTAATTTTGGGGGAGCAACTCTTACACTCTCACCAACGATCTCCAAATCATTGACATGCTCTGTTGATGAGCCATGACCCCAGATTCCGCTAAAATATATGAAGCCTAGCTTCCTACCAAAGTTTTTCTGCTTTTTAAATGCTAAAGGCTTGATATCTTCTACGCTTTGTATGTTGAGGTAGGAAAGGTCAATGACAATATCAATACCCTCCTTTTCAATAGGTTCAAGGTACTTGCAGAGTCTTCTACTGAACCACGAATAGCTATGATATCTTGTTTTATCAATGTAACTTCTTTTTCAGCACTTCGTCCCAACCCATAAACCCGATGTCCGTTATTCCTTAGCTTTGCACTTGTAACAGAGCCAATATACGCAGAGGCACCAATTATCAAAACTTTCATCTTAAAGACTGCTCTAAATTGTAAATTGACATGGATTTGCAACTGATTAAATAATTTATATTTATTTAATTACTTTTTCGTTAAAAGATCGACAAATGCGGAGTTAAAATAAATATTATCCGACAGCCGTTATGTGAAGTTGTACAGTTTGGCCGGAACACATGTCTAGTACACAGCTTGCTACTTTACAGCGGAGTTAGGACAGAGTCTAGACAAATGAACAAAACGAATTAAATTTCAGCATTATTTAAGTGGCCGAATCCTTATATATATATATTGTTGTCGCGATCAAATGCAGGAATTAGCTGACAGGAAAGATCCAGGGCATATTAGCCATGTATTCTCCCAGCTACCAATATATTTAACTAGACTTCTTCTAAGTTCCTTTTCCTTGATAGTATTACAAACAAGTTACTATAATATCTGTAATATTGACTTTTTAAACATTCCATTATAATGTTTTCTGTTTTAATGTCAGTAATAACGCTTTGTTTCAAGGGTTTCAGCGATTATTCTCCAGTAATAGATAAAACCTCAATTGTTTAATTACAGACTTCTACGTTAATTAGTTACTGTTTAAATTATTTGAAAAGAGGGAAACAAAGTGTCCTATAGCTTTTAATTAATTCTATCGTTTCATTGACCCGATAGAAATTGAGTGAAATCTAGTATTGACATTTCAACTGTCTACTCATAGTTAATATTTATACTATTGATAGGCTCTTTAATATCTTATCTAAATGGCAGTCAGAAGATGACTACCATGATATGTGCTAAACTGTTTGTTCAATTGCTATCCCTATTCTTTAATGGATAGTTTTCACTAAGAAAACTTGAATTATCCCCATACAAACCCCCGCTTGTTTGGGCATCTCTTGCGGATTTGCAGTGTCCGCAGGTTCGTTGTGCTTATCAGGGGTCGATAAGATAAGACCCTAGATGCAGACACTATTCAAAGAGGACCTTAAAGTGCGGTCGGAGGTTAAAAGCCTATAGGTATAAGGAACAACCATTTAAACTCACCACACTCCTCTACTCCTCTTAGTACATAATAATCATAATAAAAATATAAAATGACCATCAATACAATTAAACCTGAGCAATTTTGGCAAGTTGCAGATACCAAGCTTCTTGGTTTTGGTGGAAAATTTACCAGGGAAATCATCGTCAGGGCCAAGGGCGTTTATGTCTACACCAACGATGGGCGAGAAATCCTTGATTTTACTTCAGGACAAATGTCAACACTTATAGGACATAGTCATCCCGAGATAGTTGAAGTTACCACTGAATATGCTGGAAAATTGGATCATCTTTTTTCAGGTATGCTTTGTCCACCAGTCATAGAATTGGCCGACAGGCTCACTAGCTTATTACCCAAGGGACTTGACAGAGCTATGTTTTTAAGTACTGGTGGTGAATCTAATGAGGCCGCAATTAAACTGGCTAAAAGTTATACTGGTAATTTTGAAATTGTTGGGCTTTCTTTGTCTTGGCATGGAATGACTGGAATTGCAAACGGTACTACATATCAATCAGGAAGAAAGGGTCACGGTCCAATGATTCCTGGAAACTTGATGTTACCAGCTCCAAATGAGTACCGTTCTATATTCAGACATCCTGATGGATCTTATGATTGGAAAACAGAGCTTGATTACGGTTGGTCAATGGTAGATGCACAGTCTACAGGATCATTAGCAGCTGTTATACTTGAACCAGTTTTATCTAGTGGAGGTATGTTAGTACTACCTGAAGGTTATTTAAAAGAGATGAAAGCCCATTGTGAAAAAAGAGGTATGCTGTTGATTGTGGATGAAGCACAAACTGCAATCGGTCGATGTGGTGAAATGTTTGCATTCGAGGAAAGTGGTATTGTACCGGACATTTTGACTCTATCCAAAACATTAGGTAATGGCATTCCACTATCAGCCGTTATCACTTCTGACGAGATTTCACAAAAAGCAGCAGAAAACTCGTTCTTATTTTACACCACTCATGTCAATGATCCTCTTCCTGCTGCAATCGGTGCAAAAGTCCTTGAGGTTGTTTGCAGAGACAATCTTGTAGAAAATGGCAGAAAAGCTGGAAAATATTTCCATGCAGGTTTGAGAAAACTTCAGGAAAAGTATGGCTGTATTGGCGATGTAAGAGGGCGAGGACTTATGACTGGTGTGGAGATCGTGAGTGATCGAGAAACGAAGCAGCCTGATCCTAAACTTGCAGGCATTTTAGCAGATAGAATGATGCAATTAGGACTGTCTGCTAACTTAGTAGCAGTATCATCTTTCGGTGGCGTTTTCAGAATAGTGCCTCCCCTCACTGTTACCATTGAAGAAATTCAAAAGGGCTTAGATATTATGGAAGAAGCTCTTAGAACAACCAAGGGAACACAACCATTATAAATAAACTTATTGAAACATTTTCAGAATAGATTCTCGAATTTCTGTAAGTCTTCGATCTTTTCAAATGTATCCAGCCCAAACATCTGTAATGATTCATCACCTGTAAATGCACTGATATCAGCACCCATGAAAATATTTAAAGAATTCTGGTCGCTCTCATTATCACCCTCTGAAAAGGGTGAAAATTGATAGCCTTCCATCTGCTCACCCCATGCTCGGCTTATCTTAATAGCAATGGACCGATATGAGATATTTGCTAAATGCCAAGTACTTGAACACTCTTGTAGACTTTTAAGGAAAAAGTTGAACTTGGTTCTATCCAATCCAGAGGGAGGTTGCTTCTCGTGTATAATCAAAAGAAGACTCAGACTTAGAATCAAACAGTATACAACAAACAGAGAAACATTTTGGAATTTTTGATGACGTCGTTTGAAAGCTTGTACCGAATGGAAGATATCATCTATAGCATCTTCACACATTTGACGAGGGCCCGTTATATTACTCATATCTTGATCTTTTCCTATAAAAGGACGGTTAAAACATAACAGAATGAGATAATAATAGTATTTCAAACTCATTAGAGTCGGGTTAGAACCTCTTTCTTTAAGGGTCTTCTTATTCCACTGCAAATTAGCAGGAAGCTTTTTCTTCCATGCCACTAAACCAATATTAAAACTATTAATTTGCTCAAGTTTTCCCTCCAGTGATGATTTCTGTACAAATATCTTGGAATAAAACAATTGCTGAATAGAAGCCAACGCAGCCATTTGTTTCATGGGAGAAGCAATCTCAAGTATAACACCATCGGGATCATTATATTCATATCTCTGAATACCTTCTACATAAGGCATTTCAATAGATTCAGGAATATTGGACGAATTACCCAATAGGCTTGAAGGTCTGCCTAAAACCAAACCAATGAAATGCTCTGCAATATAGCACCCCCAATATATTCGACTTCTGATCTGAGCGTCGTATGGTAAAAAGTTGGGGTCTTCTATAGACCAGCTGTGAGGGTTAAGATGAAAGCCAAGTTCAATTCCCATACGGATAGCACATCCAGATAACATCCACGCAGAAGAAGTACGGTTACAAGCTAAATCATAAAAGGCCAGGCATAATAATGTTTGCATGGCAGGGATTGTAGGAGTATCTAACTTCTGATAAATAGACTCTTTAGCCAGCTGATAGAAGCTTTCACTCTGTTGAAATATCTGGTCACTGTCAGACATTCTGGCCCCACAGGCAGCAATTGCATAGATAAGTTCATATGAGCAATATTTATAGGTGGACTCATCTAATTCTTCATTTAAGAATTCGGCAACAAATGCCTCTCGATATATGTACATATTATAATCAGGATATTGCCAAGTGAAATAAGTAGCTATACATTGATGGATCATAGGCACTTTATGCAGCTGATTGGCTTGATCTCTATTATCCTCCTTCTTGATAGCACTTCCATTATAAGTCTCATCGAACTCAACCACATTACCGTCATAAACACTTGACTGGCCATATATAATTGGGTTTCCCTTTTTAGAACTTACTACAATATGTAGCTCTCCCTCATAGTTTTGGGACGGGTTCTGAGAGGTATTTGTACTGCCAACTGATCTAGGCAATAATGAGGATATTTTATCTATAGTCATCCCGCTGCTTATATCATTATCATTTTCATCATCAAATTCTTCATCGCCTGTATCAGAAGCATCTATGTTATTTTGTGGATATCCAAACCTACTGACATCTAGTTGATCATCAATTGACGGTCCATTGCCCGACTTGAATGCTGACAACTGTTTCTGTAGGTTAACAACTTGAGACTCTAGGGATCGAACATAACCAACCGAAAATCTTGTTTTTCTTTTATCTCTAGTAATAGGGACGCATTCTCGGTTGGCTTTTACACAGTTGGAACATGGTACTTGTAAATCACATTTGCCCTTCCTTTCTCGACATCTTTGACATCTAAAAAATTTAGTTTTATGACTATCTGTAAAACTGAAATACTTACGCCAACCGTTTGGACGACATGACTAGCTTAAATCATTCACCACAAACTAAATAATAAAAATAAAAAAAAATTATTATTTGATTAGATGATGATCTAATATGGATGAGAATAAGACTATGACTGTGTTCTGAAAACTAAAAAAAAAAAAAAAAACATCACTTTAACTGGAGTATCTGCTGCTTGCGCTCTTATCAACATTAAACTAAATAGGCAGCTACTGTACTGTTCAGGCTGCAGTCAGGCCGGGCCGATATCCCAAATAAGGCATTCAACTGTATTTATGTGGATCTCACTGGGTAGAGATACGCTTGATTGCAACAAGCATCCAGCGGCTTTTCTCACCCAGTCCCATATTTTATTGTTGGCAGATAAGTGATATCGCACCCGACAGCTGTCATTTAATTAGTAGTTAGACGTGGAATTGAGTATATGATTTCAAATCATTCAGATTTCAACATTATTAACTGAATTTTTATTATCTTGGTTAATCGTCGTTAGTCATAATGCTGTCAGCAAAAAAAAAAAAAAATACGTCTCTTTTAATCAGGTTTGTGAAAGCCCTTCGTGAGCGATTTTGCCCGATGACATGAAGCTAGATGAGGCTGGCCGTACCGGAATGTAACTGCTAACAACAGTTAGGTTTAAGATAACGTTAGCCAATACTTAAAAGTAGTCGCTCATCCACACTACAACCCATAAGGCAAATAAGCCAATGTACAAAAATGTATACACTGTAGATACTTATTAAGCGCAAATCCAATTGGTTTTGATTAAAATGGGATTGTAGAAAAAAAATCATTAAATAATGCTTAAATTACTAACACTATGAGTTATAGATACTGATGTGAATGATGAATAGTGTATGATTTTCAGAAGAATATTCCGATAAGCAACATCCTGCAAATTTATTTTCAGATAATGAATTTTGATTGCTACTCTTCGACAGACTATAAGCTATAGTCCATATACATATGTTACAGTAACTTAGAGTGAACGCCATGGAGGTGGAGATTAGTTTACAGGGTCCACAAACCAATCTGCCCAGACCTGAGAGCTTTGCTTACTACATAAGTCGCATTGGAATGACGGACACTCAAAATACCTTAAAAACAAAAAACTTCAAATTTATCACCTTCATTGTTCAGAGGCTACTTATTTGTTCTTTTTTCATTAACTCAAAAATATTATTTTAAAGGACTTGATTATCGTTGGCTACCAGCATGCTTTCATATATTTAACCTTAACTTAACGTTAACTTGGCGCCAACTCAGTTCTGGTCTAAGACTCACATATTCCCTTAACACACATCATTAGTTATCATCAAGATTAGCGCTCCACTATCTACTATCAGCATAAATATAAAAGTTCAGTTTGTACTTTAAATTTCTCATGTTGTAAATACAACTGTTAAAATTACAGCCTTTTCATGTTTTTTAGCCGGCTATCACTACTACTACAGATTGTAGTATGGTGGTGGTTACCCCTGGTTTAGTTGTTCAGCCGGAAATCTAGTCTGCTAGTCAGTCAGCCCTAATCCTTAACTCACCAATATTGAGTGTAATTGTTGAAAAACCAACATTTAAGTGTGGCAGGTCACTTTCTTTTAATTTATATCTTTGTAATACCCCTTAATTATTTAACAACATTTTGTCCTTTTTTAACAAGGAAATGACACTTGAAATATTATAACCTGATTTTTGTTCAATACTGCTATGAATCACTTATAAAGATGCGCTTAAAATCACATATTCTAGGGCCGCTGTTAGGCTTGATATCCATTGGAATAACTAGCCATTTAGTTGAAGCTAGTAGTACCCCTGAACAAATTAACTCAAGTGAAGATATTCAACCAATTGCAGTCTCGTCAACATCAGAAGGATTTTCATCTGTCGATATTGTATATGATGAAGAAAGATATACAGACTCTAGTGAGCCAGTATATGATATTATATCTGTGGACCCAACAACATCTGAAGTATCTGGTTATACAAGTACACAGGACTCTCAACAACAAATACTTCCTGAGAACAATAATACAACAAAATCTAAAGATAGTATGACTGATAGTTCGGTATTAGAAGCGACTGAAGAAATAAATAGAAAAGTTGCGGTCGATGATTCAAACATAGCAGAAGAACTCGATAGTGCAAACTTCCCATCATTTGAAGAATGGCGGAAATCCAATTTAGAAAAGTCTGGTCAATCTGAAGCTGATTTTAGTCAGCGACAACAAATACTACGAGAAGTTGGGTCTAGAGTTGCAGAAGCATCACCAAATTTTGTTGAAGATGATCTTGAAATCGACATGACAATGTTCCAACAACAGACTTCAAATACGCAAAAACTAAATGATGGTAAAAAATACAACAAGAGGTTTAACTACGCATCTTTTGACTGTGCTGCAACAGTTGTTAAAAGTAGCTCTAATACCAAGGGGGCAAGAAATATTTTGACTGAGAATAAGGATACTTATATGTTAAATGAATGTTCAGAACAGAACAAATATGTCATTATAGAGCTGTGTCAGGATATTTTGGTTGATACGGTGGTGATAGCGAATTTCGAATTCTTTTCATCCATGTTTCGGAAAATTCGAATATCGGTGGCTGATAGGTTCCCGACTAATTCATGGAAATCTTTAGGTGAGTTTGAAGCTAGAAGTATTCGAGACTATCAAGACTTTTCGATAGAAAATCCATTAATTTGGGCTCGTTATTTAAAAGTGGAAGTTCTATCTCATTGGGGTCATGAGTTTTACTGTCCTATTTCTTTAATAAGAGTTCATGGAACTACTATGATGGACGAATACCGAAATCAAGAGCAAGCAAATGAATTGGAAGATGAAATCCATGCCAAGATTCTTGGAGCTATTTCTGAAAATATTACAGAATTCCAAGATGTCAATGATACTCAATTGATGATTGAACGACTAAATTATAATGATTTACAGCAATTTCTGCAGTTTAATGATGAGTTAAACATTCAAGAAAATACAAGCCATGAAAAAAGTGCTGATCAAGGCGCCCATTCAGCAGTTAAGACCCAGTTGGAAGAAACCATCAGTCATATAGAAGAATCATCACCTGCAACAACTACATCAGCATCGTCTATTTGTGCACCTAGTGATATTATGTTAGAAACTGGATATTATGTCTTCTCGGCTGAAGTAGGAACTGTCAGCGAATTTTCCTTTTCGCCATTAGTACTGGATGAATCGTGTAGATGGGAAGAGTATCTGAAAGATAATAAGCCTGAACACAATTCCACAAAAGTCAATAATAGTACTAATAATGGTATTAATCAACTAAATGGATCAAGTATTGCCACACCACCCAAGACCCAAGATTCTATTTATCAAACCATTATGAAACGACTTTCCTTATTAGAAAGTAATGCTACATTGTCATTACAATATGTCGAGGCGCAGAGTCAAAATTTAAGAGATCTGCTTATGAAAATTGAGAAAAAGCAAAGCTCACGAATAGAGAGCTTTTTCCAAGATTTCAATCATACAGTTTCAAACCAGATTCGTGAATTCCAATTGTTATATAGTCGGTTGCTATTGTCGACGGTTGATGAAATGGAAACTCAGAGATTAAGGTCTGATCAGGATATAGTAGCGCTCGGTACTCGATTGTCACTTGTTGCAGATGAGTTAATGTTTCAAAAGAAGCTTGGAATTGCACAGGCAGTTATTTTATTGTTGACATTAATCTTTGTAATTATCACCAGAGGTACACAGCTTGATCCTTATACCATGTCTTTACGTGGAGCTAGAACTGGTATATGGGGTGGATTAAGCTCTCCAGGATCATCTGCTTCACCAGTAGTAATTCATCGGCGAGGAGTGAGCTCAGATAGTTCTGAGTTTTACCCAGAAGGAGAAACGCCTGAAAATGAATCGCGTTCATTCGGTTTGTCTTTATCAACTGCGTCTTTTCCTAGACCCAAGAGTTTACCAGAATTTGATGAACTGGAATACGAAGATTATCCAACACCAGAATAATTTATAATTTATTATGGGTTTTGTGAGCTTAGAATCATAGATATTTATTATTATAATTATTAATGCATCAGAAAATGAATGTTAAGAAACTATCCAAAAAAAAAAAAAAAAATGAAATTGTTCATAAAGTCATAAAGTAAATATTTAAGGCTCTTTTTTTTTAAATATCCACTGAAGTATACTCCATCTGAGGCACAGAATTGAAACCCTTAATAAAAGGATTTGTGGATCTAAACATGCCAGATTGGGACTGCTGTTGAGTGTTTAATTCATCAGGAGTACAAGGAGGAGTCATATAACCTTCAGATTTAAAAGGAGCAGGAATCTTGATATGAAGGGAGCCACCCTGTGGCTTTTGATGGTATAAAGGAGATTCTACTGGAGAAACAGTAATAGAAGAAGTAGAAGAAGATAAAGAAGGAGGTGTTAGAGATTTGAAAACAGAAGGTGGAGGAGTAGGGGGCATCTCCAAACTGGCTTGTTGCTGTTGTTGTTGACGAACCAAGTAGTTTGAAACCAAGTGAGTAGCTTGTGATAAGGAAGAACTAGAGTACTTTCTGTATAAGCTCTTAGAAGGAGAGTTCATATGTTGACATAGTAAATTAATACATTGAGTGTGATTTTCAGAGATGTAAACAGGCATTGACAAATCATTTCCTAATACATGAGTAGCTAAAGCATGGGCAGAAGCAGCAATGATTGAAGGAGCAAAACTTAAGAAAGCTCTGTGATATAAACTAATCTCGCAAAGATATTGAGCTACATGTCGTAAAGTAGTAGATTGATTATCTTTAATGTGAAATTGTAAGAAGGAGTCGACAGTAGGATGCCCAATGGTCCATTCCAAAGTGTTCAACACATGGCATTCCATTTGGACAAACATGTCACCCTCGTAAGCTTTGCAACACATGTTTCGCAAATCATTAATAGAAGGAATTCTGGATTTTTTGTCCTCATACTTGGCAGCAATCCATAGAGCAGTACATCCAACCAGTTGGTAGTGCTTTCTATAGACAACTCGCTTAGCACAGTATCGGTCAACTAAGTTAATAGCTAAAAATAAAGTTTGAGGCTGTAATCTCAAAGCGACATGGGTATCAATAAGAAAATCTAATAAATAAGGTCTCATATGCCATTCAATCTCAGGCTGTAAATCCATCATATAAGCATCAGGAATAGTGAGTTCTTCCATAGTAGTCATATGACTTAAAATAGATTGGCCGTATTGTTGGTCGACTAGTTGAGACAGTTCATTAGCAACCGCTTCCATATATTGATGATTTATACGTCTAGATCTTCTAGGCTTAGGAGCTTCGAGTGTTTTAGTAGCCATTTTGAGGGGTATATATTAAAGTAATGAAAGTGAAAATAGAATAGAATATTAAGTATAATGCAAAAAAAAAAAAAAATTAAAATAAAAATAAAAAAGGACAATAGAAGTTTTGGTTGAAACCTTTTGATGACTTAAAAGAGAGAAGCTAAAATATTAAAAGGAATGACTATAGCTTGAATAAAAGGTCAACAAGTATGAAGCAATAAAACTTTGAAAAATAAAGTCAAATAGAAATAAAACAATATCGAGATGCTTGGCTTGAAAAGAAATATTTCATCAGGCTTTTATCCTTAATATATACGAGTCTAAAAGACAGGCACTAGCCAAAATCACAAAAATGTATAGATAGCGTTAATTCTCACCCTTTGAAAGGGATCTACCTGATTAGTAGATCTATTAACCCACTGTGCATACTAGGCCCTACCGCAGCATACATAACGATATAATAAATTTTTTAATTCCACTTACAGGGCGGTACCAGGGGGAAGAACTTAAGGCAAGCCAGGGGGTTATGTGTGGTATTGTGGCAGTATGCACTAATTGATTTACGGTATATAGTAATCAAAAGTTGAAAAAAGTTAAAAAAACTATATTTTACTTTTACCAATCGTTTGTTGAACAAAGAAACTTATTGTTTCGTTTACTGAATTCTATTATATAGGTAGTAGGTAGAAGTTTTAATATTTATTAAACAGCTTTTTGTTATAAAATTATTGATTCGCCATTCGGTACATGACAAGAAACTCTTAAAAAAGGCAGCGTTTTTTTTTTTTTTGGCTTATTCGGTAGATTCTTGTGAGGAATTCTATAAACATTCCTAAGGAATCAATAAGGCAAGATTGTTGACTGTGGAGCCAAGTTTGGGTTATACCCCTTGCATTGTACATACAGAAGACGCGCAAAACGGCGTGTACGTGACGCGAGCGTGATGGACATGACTTAGACAGTAATTTGGCTCAAGCTAGCCTAGTTAGAGTGGTTAACCTTGTAGCACGCGTGGCTCTGTAGCAAAACAATCCCAGATCTAGCCCAGCCAAGTTAGCGATTTACACAATTTAGTTTGGGCTTGTTTGCTTTAACGTAGGAGGCCTATGTTGTATGTGAGCCAATTGATGAATGGCTGTTGGTATGAGCTATGCGAGATGGAAGGAGCCGACAATCAATCACTATACTGTGCTTCTGAAGCTGAGTTTTGGTAGCGATTTTCAGGTCGGCATGTATACTATAATATACAACGTAATAAAGATCGAGATCTATTGGTAAATTTAGTTTTGAATTTTTGCTTTGTTTTATATTTGTTTTTTCTTCGCATTATATATTTCTTTGTTATACTTATTGTCATTATCAACCATTGTTATAAAACAGTTTCTCGCGTTAATGGGGTGTCCTTGGTCTTATACATATAGGAGGGAACCCCTTCATTATTATATAAATAGCTGAGGATGTTGGATCAACTTGGATACGGTTGGACCCACTCTTTGTGGTCAAGCAGCAGCAAGGGAAAACAAAAAAAGTATTCCTGGGGTTATTTTTAGTGGGTTTGGAGCCTGTGTTTCTGGGGCAGCAAAAGCATCCTTAACAATCCGAGAAAAAGAAAAACTCGTACAGTTTACATTTGACGTTAAATTTTCCAATCCGTGCCGTAGCTGGTGGTTTTATTTGAGTAAATTAATTGATAGTTTTGGGTTTCGTAAATTACTACGCCAGGTATGGTCGGTTTACATTTACAGTCAATAAGGAGCGTTCTTGTAGGTACCTAGAAATATACCAGTACAAAACAATTTACTACAAATTTATAAATATAGATTTTTGCTAGAGTTTGCTTATGGTTTAGATATCTATACATCACGGTTCTTATCACGGTTCTTTCCACAATTCTTGAATTAATCTCAATAAAGTTTTAAATGATTTTGTGTTCATTCCTGATCGTGCTATTTTCCTTAATACAGCTTGTACTGTAGTTGATTTTCACTCTAACTGTTGGGTTAAAATCAAGATGCCGCCTCAGAGCAGATTATTACTAACACTGCCAAATACATGTTAAACCTAACGGTCGGAATTGGTTGGTTGATAATTGTGTAGAATTGTTAAAATAACTAACAAGTTAAGTTACAGTTACATGGTACATTGCACATACTGTACTGTGGTAAGTCAGGAGAATTGGACGTGAACTAGACGTGAAATAAACTCTGAAGCACTGCGCGTAGCAACCAGTAATACTTTTTTATTTCAGTTAGACAATCTAAATTATCAGTTCTAGGTTGGGTACAGCACGAAGGGTAGCGCTCGACTAGGCGAAACAAAAAGTCCTTTGTTCTCCACATTAAGGTTTAGTGTTTGGTGCGTTAATATATGCCAACCTAGCAAAGCAACGTGCATATTGCAATTACTGTTAACAGTTACTGTAGTAGCTTTACCCCTCGATTTGGCTTAGGAGATTCTTGCGCCATATGTGAGAACTCGATGCACTATGATAATCATAACAAATCCACCACTTTGACTGTAACTAGTACATTTCTGATCTTGATGGTCCAATCCTATTGTCAATTATGATATACATTTTAATATCTACACTACAGTAAAGTTAGTTGAATTGAGTTGCTTAGAATTTGCCTAGGAAGTTTTCCGTAGCTCACCATTGATTCACGGCACGGTTATTCCATTCCTTTACCCGTATGTCTGCAGGAGATTCAACTGTTAACTTAGTTGCTAACTACTGTAAGTAAGTTACTAAAGTTAACTGGACTTTTTACCTCTTGCGCAAAGTATTTCCACAGGTCTTTCTTCGAATTTCAAATTTTTTATCTGGCGCTTACTTGCTACTTATAAAAACTATGACACAACAGCCAACAGCTTCATTATATTAAAAGATGTATATGTTAAACACTGGTGATATCACAGCAGTTTGAAGGAAAAAAAAAAAAAAAAAAAACTAACTGTTTTAGGTTCATAGTATGGTTATTTTTAGAATTTAACTTAGTCTTAAAATTACCTGATTTTTTTGGATACATATTGTGCATGTCTCGCCGAGTTCTGCACGGAAACTTTGTTGCGGCCTAAACCACGCATAGAAGACTCCTTAAGGGACTTAGTAGCCAACTGGTTATTGGTCAAAGAAGACTGAATAAATGCGTATAGCTCTAAACGTCTAAACCCAGAATAACTAGAAAAAATAATAATATAATAATAAGTCCGTTAGCTTTGAACCGAAGAGCGGTACAATACTGTACAGAGTAATGTTAGGCCGGCTTTCAGTAGGGTTTTTGACCTAATGTGCAGTGACAATTTTGCTGGTTCCAGCTGGTGCAGGGAATCTAGGAGTGGTTAAAACACGTCCTTGGTTAAACCGGATAATAGCAATTATTAGACAATTTGTCTCCAACTAGCTAAAACTCCCACTGTAAGTAAGGACGCCTTTACTCGTTAACTGCTGTTAACCTTATTCGTTAACTCAAGCGTATGTTAAATTACAGTTTTCTGTCGCCTGGTTAGCTGGCCTAGGAGAACTTCAGGAGTACCAGTAACCTCCCTGAATGCCCATTTAACGCCTGAACAATCCCTGTTCCCTGTATTCACCACCTTGGCTCTCCAAATACAGTCAAAATACAATGTTTTCAACCAGCAAAATATTATTGCGGTCACCTATCTTATCCAATAATTGATCTCATAAAATCACGTAAATTGTAGCTAACATTATGATCATTACTAATTAAATGACTGACGCGTCTGAGTTGGCGTCATAGCTAACTGAATAAATATATCCATATATATATATATATATAGAGGTATTCTCTGGGGTCCACTTTTTCTGCCGTTGGGCCCATTTAATAATTGTAGATGTCTATTGCTTTGTGCAGGTAACTTGTACCAACTACGCTATATAAGCTGAGGACAGCTGAAATTTCTGAAACAAACTCCGCTTTATCAGAGATTTGGGGGGTGGATCTCCTATGACGCACAGAAGGTTCCAATATTTTATCTGCGTGGAGGCCCATAACCGTGCTGTTCTGTCCTTTTAAGGATTAGTCAATATAAAAGCTAGTTACTTAATTAAATAACTGATTTGTTTCCTTTTCTACCTAATTTGTATCGATGCTGATTATATGTGAATATACTAATTGGCAAACCGAAAAAAAAAATTTTATATTATTAAATAGTCTGTTGCGTGTTTAATGAATACCCTATCTGTCAACCAGATTACCCCTGAGTTCGATATGCCTAATACCTGACAGTTCCATCTCTCGGGAATATTCTACTATAGTATATTAATTATAGAGCCTGTCTCCTACGTGATGATGTTTCTGCTGCCTCGACCTACGTTGGATTTTTTAGCACTTTGATTTTTACATCTAGTTTATTTGGATATTCTCTTGGATCTATTGGGTTGTGGTGTGTATTCTGAGCTTTGTGATTATCGCTAGTTGCCCTATACTCAATATTTAATATTTCACTCGGCTATCAACTCAGGTGAGAAGCTCTAGACTTCAAGATGAAACGATACATAGTTGTACTCTTTTATATATCTTTGTGCCTTATTCAAGTTGTCCCATATAGAATTATCTTCCATTGGTTACTGCTTTATATACAATTTGCTGTTAAACCTTGACAGACAGAAGGATTCCAATTGAGACCAACCAGAAACTTGTTCTCACCCAGTGCTGGGCATTCCAAGTTCTCAGGTTATTATTAAACTCAACTCTGGAACTCACTTCATCTTCTGCTGCTTCAGACCCTATAGAGTACTGTTCACTAACCTTCAATAGTTTTTTTAGATTGGATTTCATTACTGTTAGCGTAAATGGTGCTATTGAAATAGCACTGGCTGCTGCTGCTATATAAAGCCAAACATGTTTCTGAATAGCTATATCGCTCGACTTTGAAGCGAGAAATGCTAGCGTTCCGCATAGCATTGTGTTTCCAATTGCTAATGCAGGAAACAGTTTTTTCCCGTGGTTATATAGTTCAGTCCATTGTAAACTGACAGTCTTCAATGGGTATTGATTGTTCAAAAGAAGCGGGACTGCTCCTATAGAGATGTACATGCTGTTTCCAGCGCTCAGTCCACAATAGATTAGAGCACCGGTGTGTAAATACTGAATCAAGCTCATTGGTCTGTTGTTCTGAACATGAATTAATTGTGGGTCTACCTTCTGTCGAACCTATAGTCCTTTTATTATTTTAATAACAGCCTCGAATTAGTGGATTGAAATTTTCAAAAATTATATCTTTGTCAAAGACATGTTAAGGTTTGTCATCTGACGATTGAACTAATCTAATCGATGCTCTATGGGGTAACTGGGGTAAGGTATATGGCAGGTACGGCTAAATCCCTGCTTGTCAGTAACTTTATAACTAGTCAGTTTATCGTGGTCTAAATTACATCGTCTTGAAATGGCTTACAATTCCGCTTGATGATAAGAATAGCATCTAGATTATCTATCTCATATCTTGCTGTTTATTATTGGTCGATAATATCCGTTGATGGTCTAGACATTCATTCTTTTATTCCATTAGTAATTTGTTGATAAAGTTTCAAGATGGAGGAGTCAAGAAAAAGGGGCTAATTGTCCGATTGTAAAATAGAAGTTGTATTATGCATTAACTGTACTGGTTAACGATAAAGTTATGCTTAAGATTCTTATAAGGCTAAAAACATTGAAGCAGACTAATGAATTAAAAAACAAACATTTATAAACATTTATTCTCTTCTGGATAAGGATAGAACGGCAAATGGAATTCCAAACCTTTTCATTAGATCAATAAGCAGAGCGATAAGGATTTGGGCTCGAAGCCGCATCGTCACCATAACAACAAACAAACATTGGTATCAACAATCATCGCGACTCTACTTTATTCTAAAAACGAGCTCATTATTATTAATCACATATAGACCATGGTTTGGCCACTGAGTCGAAACCGTGATGAAGAGAACCCTCCATGGACTAAAGGAAATGTTCCACCTACCCCAGGTGTTGCTGCTTGGGCTTTAGGAGCTTTGCCTACTATTTGGGCAGGAACCCCTAAAGTCAAACAGGATCCTCTGGATACATTTAATTTCGACACATTTGATGAAGGTAATGAAGAGGAAATATTCTCTGCCCTTTCTTCAAAATATAAATCAATATCATCATCCACCCCTTTACCCAAGAAGAATGTCCATGATCGTATGCTTGACCAGATATCAACTCCATCTAGAGACCCGGCTGGAAATAACAACGTTGCAGGGATATTAAAGACTCCTGGAACACTTTCGCGACCTAAGAACGTTGCATTTGCTCCAAACTCCCTCAGATCGATAACAGCTTCATCTATCGATGAAAGTAGTATTCCAAAAGAAAACAACAATACTAAAGGGGAAGAGGAACATAAAAAATCTGATACTGAACTTACTGGAAGGATAAAATCAGGATTGCCTTTCAACTTTCCCGGAAAGTTTCCTAGTCCTTGGACTCCTAAAGTGGTTTCAGCAGATGACCAAGAAAACAAGATACCAGATGACAGCACTTTAGATAGCCCTTTGAAACAGGCAGTCCTAAAGAATACGTCTCGGAACAGATCAATCGCTGCGGAGACTCCCGAACAGGAACATGAACAAGTCCTTGGCGAGTTGATAAATGACCAAACGATAGAACTGGAATATGATAACGATATATCTCCCCTTTCTGCCGTTAAGCAAACTGATATCAATAGAATATTGGAAGAATCAAAGAGAATTCGTAAAGGACAATCAGAAGTTAACAAAAATACTCAGGTATTATTTGAAGCTATTGACGAACTAAATAAGTTAATGGATCGAGTTCCAGAGCTTTCAGCCAAGTCAGATACTAAAGAGGCTATATCTCAGCTCCGAATCAAGGTTTCAGATGCTTTAAATTTTGCTAAACTGAAGTCCGACGAAGCAACTGAACATCGACAAAAGCTAGCAGAAGTTATGGAAGAAAGCACAGCAATTGCCCATACATACGATAAAACTATTAATTCTCTTAAAAAACAGTCACAGGATCAAAACAAAAATTATAATTCTAGCGAGGAACTCAAAAGGTTACAGAACACTATCTCGACACTTGAACAGAGGTTACGACTAAAAGAACAGGAGCTTCAAAAATTCGATAATATTAACCATCAATTAACTAGAGAAAATGAACAGCTTCTCCAAATAAAAGAAGATTACAGCTCTTTGAATGCTGATTATATGTCTCTGCAAAAAGAAAATTCCAGTATAAGAGAACAGCTGAACAGTGGAAAGAATAATGGTCCCAGTTCAGACGTCTATCTTAGAAATCAACTACAGAATCTACGATCAGACTATGATGAACTACAAAATGAAAATAGACAACTTCGTAAAAAATTAGCATCAGCATCTAGTGAACAGAGATCTCCTTTTACTCTAGACCTGGAATCAGAATTACAACAAGCAAGGTCTGTCTCTGAAAGATATGAAAAGGAGGCCAAAGAAGCCAAAGAGATAAATTCTCAACTTGAAGCTAGAATAAGGGGCCTTGAGAGGCAATTAGATCGATCTGATAAACTACGAGTAGACGCAATAAAAGCTGAAAAAGATCTTGCTTTGAAGCACAAAGCAGAAATGGATGATCTGAATTCTCATGTTACTTTACTCCGAGATCAGCTTCGAAAAAAGAATTCTGACGTTGAGGGACTGGAGGATCAGTTAAGGACTTCCACTTCCAGCGTAACAATGCAATCTGAAGTTGAAATGGCCAAGAGAGAAAACAGGATGCTAAGGCAAAAGGCTGATCAATTATTAGATGAGTACAAAAAGTTGCAAAATAGAAACTCGGACTTGGAAATTGACAATAAAAGCCTTAACTCCAAAGTTAAAAAACTGGAGCTTAGCGTGTCTGTTTTAAGCAAACGAAAAGTCTCTCCATCAACGGGTCTGGAACAAGAGTCGACGGGTTCTTCTTCTGGATCAGCAAGAATTTCTAGTTATGATCAAATGGATGCTTCCATGAAAGATACATCTAATAATTCTAAAATGTCTATCAAAGATATTACTATGAAAGATGTTACTATGCGAGATGCTTCGATGAAAGATGTGTCGATGAAAGACTTATCTTTAACATCCGTACGATCCAGCGGATCTAGCATTATAAGTGATCCTCAAAGGATATTAGCAGCTGAAAGAAGATTGGCAGAAAGACGATCCCGAATCAGAAATATGAACACAAATTCACGAGTACCAGTTTAATGATGTTATGAAACTACGAAATGATAATAATTTATATAATTCTAATGTTTAAATTAAAATTTTAATACTTTGTAAATTTCTACCGACGATTCTTATTCCAAGCAAGCACAAATTGCTTCTTTGATTCAATGTCAAGCCCAAGTTTTCGCAATCTCCCTACTCTACAAATTGATTCAGATAACGAACTGGACAGTTGGCTATCAGAAAGGGAGGTTTCCAAAGGTGTTGCTACCTTTATCCTAACTTGGAATCCCTTAATAAATGAAAGCAAAGTAAAAACATACCCAATTATAGATCGGGGAATAGGAGTAGAGATTTGATTCAAAGAATATTTGATGGCAGAAGGAAATATCTTAGATTTTGACAACTCTGAACCAGGCAAATCTGACAAAAAAGGCAATAATCCTTTGCCATTAGATGTGGTTCCTTCAATAAATAGAACAATAACTTTATTTGACCCTCTGTATGAGTCCATAATATGCTTAAAAGTAACACCTGAGCTGCTTGATAGAGCGGGGAGACTAGATGCATACCGTACCATAGAGAATGCTGACATTTCAACAAACTTGTCCTTTCCAATAGGTAAAACAAACACAGGATCATATCTTGATCAAAAAATAGGTTAGATAGGGGAAAAATAGATAAATAAATAATGTAGAATAAGACAAACTTACAGCACAGAATATGCCAATGCATCTAATGGCGAAATAAAGTTGGATACAATAACATCTCCGCCTTTCGGGGTGTCATTTTTTTTGGTCGATCTACGACTGGCAGACTCGTAAGACACATCCCAGTGCCACAATCGCAAAGAAAATAATAAATTATATTTCAAAAAAAGCTGACGAATAACTGGTATAGGAACCCATGAAAATACCAACAAGTATAGTAAGGTAACAAAAATTGTCCAAGGAAGAGATAGTACAGCAAGAACAAATGAAAGGCCTGTAGTCAAGATATTTAAGGCTGGTGAATCAAATGTTAAAGGCGAGCTATAAGGCAAGAATGGAGCAATTCCAGTAGCTGCATCTCTCCACTGTGAGAACTTTTCCATTTTAGACTTTTAAGTTATCAAAAGACACAATTAAAGCTGGTGAAGTGTTCAAGATATACCCAGCACAAGGAACCTCGTCAGGGGAATATTTGCAACAGCCGCGCAATAGATTATGAAATTTACACTTTGTAATACTAGGGTTTTATATATTATTCATTCCAGCCAGAAGCTATATTCCAGACATGTCTTTTCGACAGGTCTCGGAAAATGGAAAGGATTTTCTTGCTAGATATCCGAGAAATAAATGGCATTGGAATAAGCTGAGTCAAGCTACTATAGCTGCTACTGGCCTCGTTTCCAAATTTAGTTTGTCTAAGTTATTCGATACCCAAACTCATAACCTGGATATTTTATTAGAGGCTTATAAGACGAGTAAATTAGAAGGACGAGGGTTATTAACAGTTATGAACCATGTTTCGGTCGTAGATGAGCCTTTAATATGGGGTATGCTTCCTGCTAGACATTATTCACATCCAAAGGGAATTCGATGGGCACTAGGTGCAGAAAATGTGTGCTTTAAGACTCCATTCATGAGTACTTTTTTCTCTCTAGGTCAAGTACTTTCGACTAAGAGATTTGGAGCTGGACCGTTTCAAGGTTCTATTGATGCAGGTATTAATTTGCTGTCAAGTAAGCAGTTCCGTGAATATTCTGCTAGAGGAGACTTGGTTGGATCTATCAATTTGGATCAAGATATTGATAATAGCCCAGATTGGGTACATATATTCCCAGAAACTTTTGTTCATCAGCCGTTTGATAATGGGCATGAAAATACTTTAAGATACTTCCACTGGGGTGTTAGCAGGTTAATATTAGAGGCAGACAGGCCACCCATAGTCATTCCGATTTTCACTCATGGTCTTGAGAAAGCAGCACCAGAAGGTAATTTGAAACTCAAAGGTTTATGGAATCGACTTGGTGGAAAGGTAGCCTTTAATTTCGGCAACCCAATGGATTCTCAAATAATTGCTGACTATAGAAAAAAATGGCTTGATATGGTTGTCTCTGAGAGTGGTGAGTCGAATCCTGAACAAATGTCAGAAAATCTCAAAACGGGAAAAGAAGCCCAAAAATTGAGAAGTGATCTTGCTAATTTCGTCCGGAATGGAGTTCTTCAAGCAAGAAGGGAGCTTGGATTTCCTGAAGAAGATCCCAGGTTTGCTTCCCCGGATTTTTGGAAGAACCAAACTGAGGTTAGAATCAGAGGTAAAGTTGATAAACATTATCAATCAAGCTGATATTAACCCTATATAACTATCAAAATGATAGACTGCATGACTTTTGTATATAAATAATAAATTTTGTTTTCAAGACTATTGATCTCGATGATGGACTCATGTAGCAGATCATCAATGCAGCCCTATAACCATGCACATAAAAATATAAATGATATTAAAACCATTAAGGAACAGTTTCCTTGGTAAAGAAATAGTTTATCTATTATTTATTAATTGAAATTAACTAATACCCGTAATGTAAAGTTGCAAGTATATACCTGCTTTCACCATGAACTCCTCCTACGCTCTTACTGGAATGGGCAAAAGCCCGGCTGAGTGATAGTCCTTTAATAACATATATCTCTATATTCTATTCCGTTGCCAAATTGATAGTTACAATAACCGGCTTTAATCTTGATATCATTCCAAGCAACTTAAAAGAGTTGGTAGATTCGATTTAATCCTCAGGGTGTTTATAAAATATCGCACGAGCAAAGGGACTTGTCTAAAAGAGGGCTATTTTGGGAATATTATAATAGGAAGAATAAATTTTTTTGGATACAAGTGATCTGAGTTTGTTGTGAAATCGAAATTCGATTGAAATAGCATTTTGGTAAACCGAGCTCGTTCAATATTGGCTCTATCAAAAAAATCTGATCCAAAAAATGGAAAGTCCTGCTCCAGCAGTACAGTCAACAGCGTTGTCAACGCCAAATCCAGCATCTTTACTTTTGAATAGCTCGCAGAGTTCGGAGAACGGCAAAGCAACAGCATCAATTATCACAAAACCAAATTTAGACACCAATGGTGCAACAGGGTCTGGTGGTATCACACCATCAAAAATTTTAGGAAATGGTCGTGTTTCAACAAGTCCAGCTGTTAGTTCACTTTCTAATACAAATTCTGGGAATACCATTCCAGGTGGTTCAGGCTCTGGGGGTCAATCGATCAGTTCTGCCAAAAGATTAGATGTAGACTCGATGATGACAGAATTTCAAAAACTGTTGGGACCAAAGTGGGATAGATACCGAGATGTTATTACCCATTTTTTAATAGGCAAATTGACTCGTCTGGAATTGCAAGAAGAATTAGATGATATTCTAGATAAGAATACTATCAGATATCACAACCACTTTTTACTTGCAAACTTAGCCAACTCTTTAAGAGACCCCCCACAAGGTGAGCATGGAGTTCTATCAGGATGGTTTAAAAAGCACAAGGATGCTTCAAGAAATGTTAAGGGTGATGGCCAGTTAGCTAAGTTGAAGGAGGATATTTTAGGACTAAGCGTTCGTGAGAGAAAGAGAATTAAGGCTATTGCCAGAGAATCAGGAAAGCGTGCTCCAATTCCATCTACAGTTACTGCGACAAGACAAGCCATGTTACCAAAGATTCCATTTATTAATGAGAAGGAACGACAGGCAGCAGTTGCAGCAGGAAAGTCAGCAGCATCTCAACCTACTGCCGTTGCATCCAGGCAAGGTAGTACTAGTAGTGGAGCTACTACTCCACAACAGCCTAATACTTCTAGAACCACTACCAGCCCTTCTCCTGCCGGAGGTAGTAGTACTCCCGCTACAAGTCAAGCTAATGCTACTACTAGTCATAGTCATTCTAATCCAATGGTTTGGACCCAAGATATCATCCATGCATACGAAACACCTCTAGCATCTGAAACTTATGAAATTCCTGATTCAGAATCTTTAACTGCACGAATGCTTGGAGTTTCTTTAGAGCATGGATTATTGCATGGGATTGAAGCTGATACTACTGAGGTTATGCTTATTGGTTTAGAGCAATATCTGAAGGATATTCTACAACAGATATTTGATAGCGTGAAGGCTAGGAGAACATATGGTTCTGAAGATACTTTGACTGCTGAAGACTTGGCAAGAGTATTAGAGATTGCCCCTCATTGTTTTGTTGAGCCTTCAGGTCCTACTTATAGACTTACAAATGTTGTTCTAGAGGATGAGATAGGTGTAGACGATATGCCTCCTGAAGAAATCGAGCAATATTATCACAAGCAGCAAAACCACTCACCAGAAGTTGTGAAGCTCTTAGATGATATTATGTCCGCCTAGAATGACAAAAATAAAAATAAAAAGCAGCAGCTTGATGGGATTGAAGTTCTTTATATCATTTGTTCTGCTATATATACCGTTGTATTATTATCATGCTATTATGACCTTGGATGAACTATAGGGCTATACTTAATTTAATTTATTATCATCATTTATTATTCTCATTAGTATTAATACTATATATATCATCATAACAATCATTACTATTTAGTTATCGTTTTCATCATGTCCACCCTCTAAATCATCCACTTCGTATTCATCTTGCAGTAGTGTCATAAAATCTCTTCTCTCAACTGGCGTTAACATTTTCCATAGTTTTTCTATAGACGCCTCATCAACCTTTTTTTCTAACTCTTTTAGCTCTTCAGGAGTTAATTCAATATCATCACCTTCGTCATTGTCAGAGTCCAGATCGCTATTATCGTTGAGCTCTTTCTCTAATTTTTCTCTCTTATCCTGCAAGTCTGGGGGAAGCTCGTACTTCCAATCGTCTTCGCCTTCAGATAGATTAAATTTCTGAAGAATCTTAATAATCTTAGCTTGCTCTATTTTGGAAGTTTGTTCCATTTCAATTTCCTTTTTAATATTAGCTTTATAGAATTCTTCTGAACAGTTTACATGTTTCGGACTTTTATAACATTTCAGTGTGCAATACAGCCTCTTGCACTTTGGGCAAGTGTATTTCGCAACCTCCTTCCAACAAAAATGGCACAGATAGTCTGAAGAAGAAATAGCTTTCCCTTTTAGATTTTCTGACCTCTCTGGCTTTAGATGAACTTCGTTATCATCTTGGATATCATCTTTATTGGTGATCATTGCTTGCCTTGGATCAAACTCGAATCAGGAGCAAAATGGTGAAGCAGGGTATGGATGAAAAATTTAACCCTAACACAAATTCATAGTGTTCTAGTGAACATTAGAAGCTCTCAACCAGTAGAAGTACTATAGTAGTAGAAATGTCTAGAAGGGCCCTATTGGGCTTTCCTGGTCTTCGAAAGCCTATAGGAATCACTGCATTATCATATTCTGAGGGCTTATACTTTTTAAGGACAAATGTTATTCCTCCTGCCAGTTCGGTTCCCTCATTCCAAACCCGAAGCTATTTTTTCAAAAAGAAGCCTAGGTGGGAACATGAGAAGGAGCCAGAGAAGAGAAAAATAGCTGAGAGCACAAATCATATAGCTAGAAATCTTAGAGAGGCTCTATCTAGTAGCAGCCCGGACCATTCGGTGATAGTAGAGCTTCTACTTAAATTGACAGCAGGTGCTAAAGGTCAAATGATTGCACCAAATCATCTACCATTTATAGAAACAGCGCTCGTTCTAATTACCCAAAAGATGAATGATTCATCAATTCAAATATATGATATCCAAGATATTTTCCGCAATCTTATTTCTATTTATGTCAATCCTGAAAAAACCAGTACGGTAAGTGAAAACCCATCAAACTTAATAACGTTTCTGTATACACAAATTTATAAGAATCGAAAGCTATTGACCGAGGATGATTCCTTACAAAATGGGCTGCTATACTTTAAGTATTTACGAAATATGGGAATGACTGCTGAAAGCAGGAAGTTTGTTAGGGGTATATTTGGAGAATTTAAAGACTATGATACGTATGTGGTTAGTGAATATCTACAAGCTATTAAGTCTTTCAATCCTGATATTGACAGTATTTTGACGTTATTTGAGAGCATATCATTGAATAATGTATCTTCTGAATTGTATCAGGAAGCAATGATCTTATTTACAGATATTTCAACCAAAGAAGCGCAAAAAGTTGATAGTTCGACAAATTCTGGTGAAGGTGACAACTCTAGCCTTGCAACCTTCCAGAGGTCGAAAATGGATATTCATACTCATAAATTTATGTCTCTTTTAAATACTTTGATATTCTTACACCCTCATCCTAAAATATCAGAAGAGGTTATAATTATTACTCTGGATTGCTGTTTGACTCTAGAAGCTGTCGAATGTGGTAAGCGAGTTCTTAGGACTTTGGTCGTTCCAAAATTAGACAAAATGGAAATAGTAGACAGAGACTCAAAACTTCAATATTATGAGCTTCTATTAATGGCTGCAACTAGATTTGGAGAAGATATATCCGTTGGAAGAAACATTATTTCCAAGATCGTTGAAGAATTTGAAGAGGATCAATTTGCAAAAGAGACTTGGGATGTTCTTGCCCAATGGACTGTATACCAGTCGCTTGATATAGAAGCTTTAAAAGGAGTCATGGATAAAATGAAGGCTCAACACCATATTCCCGATTCTGTTACTTTGAATGAAGTTGTAACAGTCGCTGTGGGTTCAGGCAAGAGAAACGATAAATACATCGACGAGGTGGTTTCATATTTCAATAATGAACTGGCTGTAGAGAGCGATATTCAAACTTACTCTTTATTGATCGATCGCAAATTGAAGCATTTTGATGGACATACAGCTCAACAAGTTTTCGATCAAAGTCTTGAAGATGGCTGTGACTGGTCTAACAAGAAATATATGGCTACTCTAGATAGGCTTTTAATTGCTTTATGCACCATCCAACCTGTTGACCAAAAAAATGCATTCAAACTATATCAACAGATCTTAATGTATAATAAGAACATCGGTTACGGAGCACAGATTGAATTATTGAAAATGCTATTAAGTAGAAACAACATTTCTGATGTGCTGAGGTATTTGAAAGAGCAGTTTGGTGACCGTCCCCATCTACCTTATAATCAGTACTCAGCACTTTTTCATGTTCTGTTTGACCACATTGTGACTTGTTCAGACTATAAAATTGCTTGGGATTTATATGGAGCAGTAAACGGGCTCATAAAGCTGCCTTATGAATCGTATATGCCAATAATGAAACGGTTTTGCGAGTTGAATAGGCCCGATGCCGCCTTACTTATATTCCGCTACCTGCGAGCTAGAAGCAGAAAAGAAGGAATCGCCCCTCCAAATAGGGACATGTACATATTATTATTTAATGAGCTTGGAAGAGTCATGTATGAAGATGGTGTTAGAGAGCTTCAGGCACTATTGACTACTGATTTACATGTTGAATCAGATATCGGTATAATGAATTCGATTCTAGCAGCTTATGACAATTTACGAGATGCTTCGCGGACTAAAAACACATGGATTGAAATAAACGGCTTTCCTGAAGGACTCGGTGTTAACAATGACACAATAACCATAATGTTAAAACACCTCACAAGATTTTCTTTACCTGATGTTGAAGGGCTGTGGGTCAATTTCAGCAAAACATACGGTATTAAGCCAAATGCTGATAATTTACGTCAATATGTAATTGCAAATTGTTACCATGGGTACTATATGAGAGCTTTGGAATTTACCAAAAACATGAAGGAGGTATATGGCATAGAGCCAAATGAAGATATCATTCAAGCACTCTACAATTGGACCATGATTGACTCCCGTAAGACACAAGTTGAACAATGGGCTATAAAGAACTACCCATCAAAGTGGCAGCGCTTAAAGGAATCCGACTCTTTGAAGACTTATGTTCTTCCAAATAATGGAGAGAACAATATGGAAGAGCATGAGCAGCGCTCGGAAACAATTGCCAGGATAGAAGGACGACTACCAGATAATTAGTTATGAACTTCAATTTAGCTTGTATACTTAATGCATTGTTAGTCCAATAACTTATAATTTCTCAAAAAATGCTTGCATCTAGTTATTGCAAAATCGCTTGATTTTTATAACCACACCAGAAATTTTGGATTATTCCACCCGAAAGTTTCACCAACTCCTCTATGTATTGACACAGTTACTACTATTGTATATTAAGAAGGTGGATATAAGGTTCTAATTTCAAACGATCATTGATATGATCATGTCTCAGGGCTGACTTCAAGACAGCTTTCTGGTAGTGGACAATATCGATCACGGTTTTGCATTTTCCTTCATTTGCAATGGCATCCCCAAAAGCATACACATCCTTTAGGGACTGAACACGAAGATAATGATCTATTAAGATATAATTTCCGTCAGATAGAATATTCTTGTCTTAAGGAAATCAGTATTTGCAGCAACTGTAGCAATAGGGATATATAAATCAACCGTGAATCGCTTTGAATTACTTAGTTTCAGTTCATATTTGCTATCATATGTCAAACTAACATCTTGAACGCGGTTAGAATGTAGGACCTGTATTCCAAGGTTTTCGAGCATTGCTTCTGCCCATCTTGCCATGTGAGCTTAAGACTTGCGACTTGCTAGTAAGCAGAGTTATACTCTTCTTTTTACCAAATTAGTCCCCTAGCTCACCAGCAAGCTCTACAACGGTTGGTCCACCTCCACCAATTGCAATTGAATCAGCTAAATTGATATCTTCATACAGTTGATTTATATGTTCTGCAGTTTTCTCGATAGAATCATAGAGCTTGAATGCCTGGTTTTCAGCTCTTGAACCAGTAACAATAATCAGGATATCATAAGAAACGACTTTATCGCAGCTAAATTCTGTGAATTTCAGTTTTTTGTAATTGAAATCCGCTTCAATGACTTTTCCTTTTATGAATTTGAAACGGGAGTACTTTTTTAAAAACTGCTTCACATCAAATGATGTTTCTTCCAATAATTTTGGCTCTAATATAACTCTAGGAGCTGCAACATTGAAGGATATTTTAGAAGATGAAGATATCAATGTGACTTGCGAATCTGGGAAAATAGATAGTGCTACCTTAGTGGCAACAAACCCGACATAGCTGCCTCCGATTACTACAGTCGATTTCATTGTTTCTGGCTTCTGAGCTACTTGAATTACATTATGTTTATAGAACTATGTAAAATAATTTGCAACTGAACCTGAGTGACTAAAATAGTGATGAAAATTCATGCCTGATGCCAAAAACATGCTTTTTCAGGCTGTAATCGATCCGGAAGGGACGACTGGGATAATTTTATGTTAGGAGACCGAGACCATACAAATATAATTATCTGATTATCTGATTATCTGATAACTGTCAGCCGCGTAGAGATTTCGAATCTGATCGCTGGGTCGATTTGGTGGCCAAAACGTAACGAATCAATAGGAAATAGATTTAGTACCATTGAAATTAATTTTTGAAATATAAAATTTAGGATTAATAAATTACTGAGTTCTTTAATTGAAGTCTCAATGAGCTGGTGTTATTGAATTATGCTGTAACAATACGATGAAGTTATTCTTCATGCGGCATTTGGTTTAGTTTTTATCTTTATTTTTTTTATTTTTATTTTTTTGAGTAGAACTATAATTTGGATTAAGACAGACATGGAAAGTTTTCAGGCTAAATATCATCTCAAAAATGTCAATAGGAGGTATAGTATGTTGGTTATAAGTTGTATTATGCAGTTCAGAAATTAGAAGCTTCCCATTAGGAGTTAAAGAAACATGGCCGTTACTCTACTTGATTCAGATTTATGATATGAAATGCCTCGATATCTCTGATAAGTAAGGCAATAAAAAGGATAATATACAAGATAATAGATAATTTAGCTAAATTAACGATAAATATAAGTATTAAGGTGATGATGTTTTCAAATTCTAGATCAATCACTTACACTTACAGAAACTAGTTACATGTAACTTCTAGTCTTCCGAGGCATAAGTTTAACTTTAATTAAACTCTCTTCTCTCTATTTTACGAAAAAGGAGATTTTAGATTCTCTTCTCCCTATTGCTATCTGCATATATACTGATAAAGATATCCTTTGCATTAAAATTTTAACGGCTATTGATGACGAAGTCCTGATAAACAAAAACAATATTAGGAAAAGAAAATAACAGATATTAAAGAAGGTGATTCTAGCATAACTTCTTATACTGTACTGTACAGTTGACTTTTTTTAGTTCAGTACCTGCTTAGTTTTTATTTGCCTTTCCTAGGTATTATGGAAGTAAATCTCTAACCTACTGCTCAATGATTGAATCTTATACATGTATTAGGTAAGTTAGAGTCGCTGTCCTATTTGGTAACTAGTTAGTGGTGAGCAGCGTTATGCTTGGTAATCACTAAGTTAGCAGTTTCAGCTTTTAAGCTCATGCACTGTAATGCAGACCAGCAATTTCCGATGAACGAGTAAGTTAACTAAAGTTGACAGAACGGCAGCTGGAGGCTGGCTACTACCAGTTTAGTCTATAGGAAAATATTAGGTATCAAATGTCATGTTGTTTCAAAACTTGGTTAAGCGTTAGAAGTAGTAATAGGCAGCTGTTTTAGACCACGCTAATTCCTTTATGTTTACTAAACAATGATTTACATTAAACATTGTCATATTACTGTATATCTTATTTATAAATGTTGTTACTATATTTAGAATCATGCTAGGGCTGGTAGGTAGAATAAGAAAGCAGATTGTTTAACTGGATCTTGCAGATTCTTGGCCAGAGATCGGGCTACGATGTTTTGACGTAGCTAGTCTCAACGCTTAGGAAAGGGAAGCGTGTCAACCAGGACTTTCTACTTACAAATAAGCATTATTATGTTAAAGGAAAAAAACAATAAATAAATAAATAAAATAGATAACAATCAAACATGGACAATGATTGGTGTTCATCATATTATCTGTGCGCTAATGATTGATCAAATTAAAATTCGCTTGAAAAATCCGTTTCTACTTTTGGTACCAATCGTGCTTGTCAAGGTAAACTATAGACCAATTGGTAGGTACCAAAGTTTTGACTATCAAACCTGTTGTGATCCAGATAGTCGGTCGGTCGGGTTAACAGAGCTCTATAATATCGTGAGATTCGGTGGAGTTTTGTGTTTGAAATTTATAACAGATCACCTAACATCGGCGATAGTCAAAAGGATCATCAATGATTCAACAAAAAGTTCCTGTTTTGAGTGGATTAAGCCCTTTTTTTGTTGATCAGCAGTACTGCTTACCAGCTTAGCTCAACTATGCTCTCTCGTTAAGTAGTAGCTAGCAAAATTAAAACGCTTCTAATAACTCAATTTCATTCAATTCTAATGTGGAAACTTTAATACAAGAGTTTTACCTGCTAAAGCGATCCACACGGGCTTTTCCATTAATCTTACATTGGCATAAAAGCACCCATTTTGTGCAAATACAGTGACACCTCTATGTGGAGAGGAGTCGATTGTCAATTCCTCTAACTAGTTAAAGATTTAGAAAAAACTACAGTAACAAAGTTACCACAGAAACCAGTTCAGTTAACTACTAGTTAGTTATGATTATGGAGGATCGGACAGTTAACTTAACAGTTATGGCTAACTTAATTACTGTAACAAGTTAGTCGTAGCTTCAAGCAGGGACAGCCAAAATGTGCAGAAAGGCAAGCTGGTAGAGTACAAGACAGATTTGGGCCTAGTACAGGAAAGTTAAAAGGTCAAGAACCGAGGCTCCACCTAGGCATACATAATAATATACAGTCAACCCTTACTAGTGAAATATTGCCAGTACAGCTTGATTTTCGACTACAGTAGTGTCATAATAATTGGCCAAGCCAATCAAGTATTATAGCGTTAAGCATATATAGATCGAGTAATATAGGCATAAATGTCTCAGATTTTGCATACCTAAGTGATTATTATATCCCGTTCAACTGGCACTGCATTAAAATATTAAGCCAAATGCGACCAGCACCAGTTAAACATACCTTTGTGACCGGTTGAATATTAGGTATGTCAACAATAAATTCAGCAAACCATATATATATGGGTCGTATTCAAGTATCGCTTACTTCAACTCCTTCGCTCACACGGGTACTTCAGCGGCCGCTGCAATTTGGTAAAGGTGGGGCCGTCTACATGCACCAAGGATAAAAACATCAACCTAATTGTTGGAACAGCGGAATCATAATGCTAGAAGGAAACTTTTTATTAGATCTTTGATATTCCAGATATACAATATAGCTATATTCTCAGAAATTAATTACTATTTAAAAATCAAGTAAAAACATAACCAATAATTTTTAAATGCCATTGATAAAACTAACTGTTCAGTTACTACAACCATTGAAAAAATTTGGGGTACGTTGATAGTCGTTAGCACTTCTAAATCGGCGTATAGAAGGAAGTTTAGTTTTCTTGCAAATAGTCCAACTTGGTAAACAAGCTCGTTCCTAACACAGAATTTTACTCTTTTTGAATTATTCTTTATTAGTTTATTTTTGTGTTTTTATTATTTACTTTTTACCATAGTTCTTTGAACTAACATGTTTGTATCTGGGTGCTTATGGGTAAGCATGTAGCATCACTGGTTAAGGGTATGTGCAACAGCTACAGTAACTAACTTAACTTAACAGATGATCTCAATCAGCAAGTAATAACTAACTCATATATCTCTTAAGTTAACGGCAAAGATTGATTCTACACATGACGCGAATCCCCTAGATACTTTTTCCAGTCCGATTATTGGATAACATTAAATACGGGATGTATAATAAAGTGAAACTTTTTTTTTTAAAATTAGCCCTAACACGGTGATAGTTAGCGAGAGCTGGCATAAAAATCTGTTTGTAATAATTGATATAAAACTATTGTACTAGTTATGACTAGAAGTCGAAAGATATTGATAAGAACAACTTGATCGGAGTCATATAATCAAGATTGAAACCAATAATATTTTCTACTACTACTGCTACTGTAGTCACTGTAATAGCCAGGGCTGATTTAACGTCCAGGACTTATGGACGCTTTATACCTAAACAGCAGCTTGCCTCTGTTGCCTAATGAAGAAGGAAAGTACTAAGTGTGACAAAAGAAAAACAAAAAAAGTAAAAAAAAAAAAAAAAACAAATATGGAGTTCCACTATCCAAATTACCTGACAATCTAAAGAAAAAATGAAAGAACTAAATAAAATAAAATAAAAATAAAGCGCATTTCAAACATGATAAATTCTCCAAGACCTTTTTATCAGCTAGGGATATGATGCTTAAGCGTTGAAACGGTTAGACTGTTGGTCAACTTAGCTTGGTTTAACTTGCACTGGATCAAGTGTTAACGCTCGACAATGTTCCGTCAAAGTAACTTAACGCTAGCATCAAACTGTTGAATCATGTCAGTTCCAGCGTACTTCTGATACAAAGATAGCAAAGACAAAGAAAACTAATTTATGGTATCTATATATACCATTGTCCACAGGAGACCCACAATATTTCTAATACAAACAGTAATTAATTAACGATTAATATTACTATATTGCTAAAATTGGTAGGTCGAATCTGCATAATAGTTACGTGCTTAAGTTTTTTTTTCGTCATGGTATAGCATAATTGCTTTATGTATAAATCTATAAATTAAAATTTGATAACTTAGGGATTGAAGTTAAGTTACTCGTGAATGTGCAGCGCAGTATTTATTTTGTTGCTGTATTAATTAACCGTTGCAAATTATGGACCTCAATGCTTGACCTACGTGCATGCACAAGGTAACCTGGCTATTAACAGGCTCTATTAGTAAGTTCATATACATTCACCGCAATCTAAAATACAGTCATAACAAATACAGCATTTATAGATACGACTATGCCACATAATTAATGTATAATTTCTGCACAAAAAGTTCTGTTCGTCTTAGTTGTAAAACGAAATATCAACTCCACCCTCAGCTGCCATAGTGTCAAATTTATGTTGTATTAAAAGTTTTACCAGCAATTGATTGCCAGATATCCGTTGTTTCGTTGGGATGATCCTGTGGCTACTATAACTGTAACTCCTGACTAAACTTAGTTATTGGTTAACCACACATTAGAAAAAAAATTAGTTTAGCTGCACTACCAAGAGTTATCTTTTATAAAGCCCTAAGCTTATTTTCAGTGCAGTTGCTCGACCACTGTTAATTTAATGTTAGAAGGTGGCCTGTTGGTAGTAGGTACAGCAATAGGGACTGTCTGTTCCAATTCGGGTGACTGCCATGTATTAACATGAGTTATATAAGTTCATGTGGGTGGGTAAAACTGTTAAGTGAAGCTCCTGCAAAAAAAAAAAAATACCTAAGTTACCACCATTGCACGAGCATCCGATTATCAGCCACTTGGCCAACTAAATAGCTACATCTAGTTCTACAGTACTTATTTCGCTTTAGCCGATGTTATATTTGATACATCCGACAAATGTGTAATTGCTTGAGTCCGATCCATTGATAAGATCTACGTACTAGACTGCTTTCAAATTTGAATAGGACTAATTGCCGTCGGATATCTTTCAATATTAGTTTATACATTCAATTGGCAGTTATTCAATTGCTATTTTTGTTGAAATTCCAATGTTATAAGTGTCTATCTGTAGTTTCTATTACTCGTGGGGTTGGCAGTGTTCAGTAGAGTATTAATTGAACCTTCTGTCAACGTTTAAATAACGTTAAGCTCTTTTCTGCAAGGAACTTTGTTGTGTGGGCTTAAGGATTACAAAGGAACCATTTGAAGTTCAAAAAAAAGCAATACTGTACTCTATAGAGAAAAACATTATAAAAGAAAAAAATGCCGCCTAAATGAGACCAAAAAAGCAATGTGATCTCTCTTGTGGTCCTTTAAGGGTTGTGCATACATCCGCTAGTACGATAGAGCGATGTTTGCAATTGGAAAAGGAGATTTAATAGAACAAATTGCTTTTGATGACAACAGTGAAAATTCTCATTACAGGGTAAATATCCAATTTGGGAAGGTATGTAGAACAAAAATTTAAAGAACAAGGTTCAAGATTCAGCTTGGCAAAAAAGAAATGGTTACATTGAGCTAGGGATCAGATCTTGCACCTGCTACAGTTAGTAAAAAGTAACTGTAACTTTAGCCGGTTGTTAGCGGACAAGTGGAGTTCATACAATGACCCGCTACAAATTAGCTAAGTCGAAACAGTCTACCACAACGGACACAACGGCAATTGTTATATCTAAATGTAGAAGCAACGGTACTGCGAATAGTAATCTTAGTTATACATAATAATAGCGTCAATTATGACTTATTATATTCGATATTTTTAACTAGCACTATAACCAAAACAAAGCAATTTGAAACCTGTTCATACATAGTTTTTTTTTTTTTGATTAGGTGGTCAAACCGTTCAATATCTCGGAAAAAAGGAGCTTTATCTTATGAATATCAGGAAAGCTAACTAATTTGCTTATTTTTTGTTTGACTCAACATAATCCAATTCCCTTTAGCGCTAATGATGATGATGATACCTCTTACTAACAAGGAGACAGAGATTAGCATTTAAAGTGTATTTGCAGGTTTACCTGTTAACTCAAGTTATGTCTGCACTATAACCCTATTAGCTCAGATGCTGTTCTTAACCTAACTTTCTCTGTGTGTACAGTACCTCGTACCTAATAAAATACGAAAATTGCGGCAGACTGCCAAAAAAAACTTGACTTGCTGGGCATAGTTGCCCTGCTGAGCCCTTCAGGTGCTTAGTAAAAAGGAATAAAAGGGGATATATCGATATACATTATACCATGCTAGTAGATCTATGATAATGCGAGTTTACACACATTGACAAAATGCTGCTACTATATCCTACTAACTGTAACAAAAAGTCAACCTAATTACCACAAATCTCAGCCCAGTTTGGATATACTGTACCATATTAGATGCATCAATTCCATTATTAAACTGTCAAAAACCGAAATCAAAATATTTTTTATTTCTTCCAGACTGTTACACTGTCGGTTTCGTGGCTGGCATAAAGTATCACTTAATAACTAGGCACCGGTTTTGAGCTTTATACATCGGGAAATAAAGCATATGCTAAACTGAAAGCTTTCATTCATTGCCCTGCCCTGCTAACCTGCACAACTGACTCCCATTAGTAAAATATAATACAGAAAATAGTCTATTTCTAATCCTTTACTGGAATATTCCAAAATCAGTTACACTTACTTCTATGGCTCTAAGGACTCCACACGCTTAGAGTTACAAACTACGTAACATTATGTTTCATGAGAACCTATGTAACTCGAAGAAGATGTACTTATGCAGATTTCATCAATAAGCTGAATAAGTGTTAAAATAAAATATTTTTATAATTGTGGTGTAGATTATAGGGCGTTAAATAATCCAGGGTGCGGATAACCATCCCGTTTGTTCAGCCCTGTCAAGTTAAAAAATATTATCACACGAAACTCCCGCCCCAGATACAAAATCATGGGCCTCTGCTATTTAAGTAAAGTTAAGTTACAGTAGCGCAGTTCACTAAAGTCATTGTACTATGAACTAGCTATAGTAAGGATAAATTTACTGTGCTGTAGGCAATAAGAAAATTGAAAGAAGGGCTACACGGCAGGGAAATAAGAATGTACACTTTAGGCAACACTAAGTGGTTAACTAGAATTATCGTATCGGGTTCCAGTCGTTTTGAATACGAATTTCTTGCCAGTATGTAAATAGACTATAAAGCACGGTAGGCCCCGAATGCCCTACCGAAGATTAGAGTAACTTACCTGAGGTGACTTGTCTGGGCCGGCATTAACGGCTTGGCCGGGGTTGCCTTCGCAGGATGTACTGACACAGGACTGGTATAGGGGCATACAGAAAGAGCTACTTAGCCAACGCTATTTAGGAAAAGTCGTAAGTAGTTGGTCGTTAGCCAATCAGAAAAAGAAATTCTATCCAAATATATTATATGGCACTAAAAAGCAATTGTACGTGCGTTGAGCAAAGTCTCTACTACAATGTATTGTTAACTCTGGTTAACTGGCTTAACTTGACCATAAGGCAGATCCAGTCTACAGCAGCAGCATTACTATTCTATTTTAGAGGCTTAACTTTCATACCTGTAAGGAGCCTAGATCGACTCTTCAAAATAGATGGGTTTCAGTAGTCAGGTGGGTGTCAATTATCCAGCTCTGGGCTGATACTGACTCAACTTCAGCAAAATATTTCTTGTGACATTGTAGTCTATTATTGATAAATAGACAAAAAGGGGTATTTATCTATGAATTTTTTGTAATCTAATGAGTAAGTAAAATGGCCTTATGGAGTGAGTGGACCCTCAAAGAATGATCAGCCTGTGATGAAATGTAACAGGTATTGGAGTGGGCCTTCGATCAACTGTAACTAACACCCAGCCAAAGTGTAAGTGAAAAAACAAAGTTTCACACTCGCCAGTTAGCTATCCGATTCGCAACTGTAAATTGCATTATAGAACAGTTATTATAATTAGTCGGAATGTGTGAGTAATCAAGCTATTACGCTGAGTCGAATTGAACACGATCGCATGGCATCCGTATTATGGTTGACGGAAATGTGCCTTACGAGCATTAATCAGATGGCTGTTTTAGAAGCAGCGGGAGTTTGGTTTCTACTCCGAAGCGAACAAGTGAAATGTTGAACAGTGGAAATGTGTACATCAGGAATGCATTACTAGTAACTGCTGCTGTAAATTATTTGATACAGTGTATGTTACATTCTGTCTCCACCACGACACAAGGACTGGCGGAGATCGGGACTACTAAGCCTAACTACTAAGTTTCTTATAGTGTTTTTAAACATATATAAACGAACCAGCGTAAAAGAGAAAAAGAGAAGCGTATACAATTAATATGTGACCCAAACATCATATTAAGTGTTATATTATAACGGGTGCTCGGACTTTGGCAGGACTTTGATGAAAAACCGCTGGAAGTCCACTCGGTGTTTGGCTCACGCATGAACTCGATGGGCCAGGTGGGTACGGTACTTGGACTTCTTACAGTGCGGATAGTTGACGATAGCATACCTTCTGTGCAAGCAGCTCTATAGTTGGTATGCTGCAGGTAGATCACCTCTATCGGTTTAGACCCACTAGCGGTCAAAGTCCATATTTCAATCTGCGTACTGTGTATTATTATTAACCTTACGTCCATCTGGGTTTTGTAATTCAGATTAGCAGTAACTACAGGTAGTTTGACAGCATTCCCCAACCCTTCTTTTAGATAGAGCTTCAGCAAGATTTTGAAGATTTGCTAGTTGATTTGCATATATTTTGAGATCTAGTTTCTTGTTTGATTAAAATAACTAAAGACGAGGCTATGGCTTAGCTGATTGTTAAAATTTTAGATATATCCAGGCATTTTGTAAGATCTAATAATATATGTGGTCGTGAAACTGGATTCAGATATTTTTCATTGCTGATTCCCAACAAATATCATATCCAATGGAATGCTACAAGACTGCACCATTTTTATGTACCAGAAGATAGGAAGCGTCTGATTTGGATTATTTTCAGATCCTTTGGGTACTTATGAGCTGATTGTGTTATATTATATGAAATGATGCGAAGCTGCTATGATAGAAATAACATTGATTAATCTACTAAGTTTTCATTGGACAGGTTATTTCCCCAACTCTTTACGGAAAGCAAATAGCAGATAATTTAGCGAAACTAGTAGCTTGTATAGTTTTGGAAACTCGCCGCCCGAAGTGACCACTGCAAATTGTCTACAATTTAGTATAAATTTAGTGTTGTGGCCAACGAACTTACATACCAATATTTCTCAACCACTGCTTATTAATATTAACAATATATGAATAGATGGATAGCTATGCTATTGTGATATACACTGTTCTGTAATATGTTTTGGACTTCAGCTATCCTATTCTGAAGAGTGCAAAGGACTTGAGCATCATTAGGCGTAGGACCGCAGTGCTCATTTCTATTGCAACCTCATAGGTATACTGAAAACAGTTATGGACAGTCGAAACTATTCTATCTAGTTGCTAGTGCAGTAGGATATAAGTCTATGCTAGCCAAAGCAATCACATTTGCTATAATCTTGCTGGGCTGGTGATGGGCATAGACAAACTAAACAGAACATGCCACTAACGTTAACTAATCGTCTGTACAGAATTAACGCATTCCTGTATCCAAATTGTCTGTGAACGAGTCTAGATATAATTTATAGAAATTAGCTCTGCAAGAAGCAGACTCTTTTATCTGCCGATCCAGCAGATATAGTGAGACATAATTGTTACTTGGAAAGCGGTTTAAATATTTCTAGTTAAGTTAGCTGGTAATACTAATCAAACTTACGTCACTGCATAAACATCAATACAATATAATATTACCTGTGTCAATTGTTTAAGACAACTAGCAGATTATGGTTCGGTTAGAATATGAAAGCATAACCACACTAAACTATTGTGGATGTTGAGACGCAACTGAGACCTATTGTTGGCCCACAGTTAGACAATGAATGTCAGACATCATGTCTAAGACCCCTGCCTCCTAACAAAAAAGATTTTCAGCAATTTTTTTTATTTTTGATAGATCGTGTTTCATTAACAAATTGTCAAAAGGCTCAATATTTAATATTATTCTTATTATTATTATCATTCTACCTCAGACTTTTAGAATATAAATTGATACTCAAATCAATGAACGTGACGATATCATGATCTTAGTTCATGACCCTGCCTTATAGAATACGCCAGTTCACATATAACCTTAAAGTGTATGTCTTACTGATTCTCCAGACGGTTATCTTGTATAAATAACAACATAGGAAACCAAATTACTCAAAAAAAAATTGGCTAGAACAAGCTAATTCACCTGAATTAGTGGACCCTTTGGGATTGTATTACAGGCTTGAGTGGAGTAAACAGTGCAATATAGCTGGGTCTAAATCACACCTGCTTTGCGATCCATACCCTTTATGCACATGTATGACCATACATTAACTGGCCAAAATAGTGGCCAAGGTAAGGGATACATGAGAGGCTATAGATTTTAAGAGAGACAAATTTTAATAATTAGCAAAAGCAATTACTGGTTGGAAAGTGCTGTGTATACATGAAAAAAGCACTGTTACTACCTAAAAGAAACGCTACACCCAAGAAAAAAGTAACAACGGTGTATACCGGTTTTTGAGCCAAAAAAAAAAAGAAAGTTTTAGATTTCCTCAATCGTTTAATTCTTTTTTTTTTTACAACCTATACATAACTATATATATGGTGAGGGCATAAAAGAAAAAAAATACAAAAAGAAAAGAAAAGCAACCGGCATATGAAAAAGAAAACAACTTAAAGAAAAAAACTGGAACTCATATCTATATATTTATATATATAGCCTATATATATTAAAAAAAGAAACCTGGCCCCTATCTATCCTTTAATAAGCACTGTTAGCCTCACTGACCATTCCAATTTGGAGTCCTTCTGTTCCGCCTTGTACTGCCGCGATTTTCGTCACATAAATATATTCAGATTCCATGAACATATAATCTTACTTTATTGCTTATTATAGTTTTTGGTGCATCAAAGTTTTTCTCGTCTTATTTCTAGTGTCAATAGCCTATTTCAACAGGTGTTGCTATAACCGACATTTTAATTTTGCTTTACTATTGATTGATCGAGGGTCGGATCGTTAAATTTCTTTTGGCGCCGGCGCCCACTTAGAACAAAACCCAGTTTTATTAAAGAGTGCAACTTCCATTCGACTTTTTTCTTTCGCCTCAGCTCTGAGTTTACGAAGACTTTTTTCCAGAGCTTCATAGCCATTTAGGTTTGACGATACCAGCCTATTGCTATATTGTTGTCTCTTAAAACATAACGTAAGTTTGATTTTATTGCCTATTATTCAGCATTCTGATCGATGTGAAGACGTTAACATACTAACTCAGTCTCTTTATAGGAACCGTCAATTAATTAGTTATTTGGTCGATTTATTGATATTGTTTGATTTATTTTTTATGCGACAACACTCAGTAAGATCTGCTACTTGTATACTACGAATGATCAGATATCGGATATTTGACTTGAACCTCATAACCCTCCGCTTCAATCTCCAGTGTCAACCCCCGTTATTATAACATTTCTGTTTTCGTTTTATCTCGTTTTTTATTTTTTTGTCTTATATTTTTGTTACAATTTTTTTTGTGGTGTATTATAAGGACTTTTTTTTTTATTCTCTCTTACTGGACACACCTCTTCAGGTGGTGGTCGACTATTATCTTTTTAATTGGTTTTCACTATCAAGAATTCGACAATAAAATATTTGATTCTGAGAGGAGAATTTATATTTAAATCTACGGATTATGAGTGGTCCAGATTCAACCCCTTCAATATTAGATAGTTCATCTAGTAATAGTGGTACTTCTGGTCCTAATAAGCTCAGTGCTGATCCTGGTACTGGTCCTAATCCGAACGATTCTCAAGCCTCGGTACCAGTTGGAACTCCAACGCCATCGACAGTAGCAACTTCAAATACCCCTTCTAGTACTCCTACTCCTGGGCCATCGAATTCGACAGTAACTTCTAGTTCAGGTCCTTCGACTAATACCACTAATACTACTTCAAGGAATGTTCCTAGTTCTGAGCAAGTTAGGATACAGTATAACAATTCGTTCTACGAACCTGCTAAAAAGGAACAACTTGGAGAGCCTGCACAAATTTCAGAGCAACCTAGGACTACTGCCGCTGTTACTAATAATTCAATAGCGACTGCTTCCAATTTACATGTACCTATACCATCGAACCATATCACGAATTCGCCTTCTGTTGGGCCCTCTGCTCCTCAGGTGGTATCCACTCCTGTTGGTACCCCTTCAACAACACCACTGAGTACTCCTAATCATCAACAACTCCAACACACACAATTAGTTCTTCAACCGCCAATACATCAACAACATATTAATTCACAACATTCTCCATTACCACCCAATCCTAATGTCCACCAGCTACATCCGCAGCAGCAACAGCAGCATCAACAATTGCATCAACAACAACAACAGCTTCAGTTGCAACATCATCAACAGCAATTGCAGATTCAGAGCACTCCTCATGTCTGTATTTGTGCTACTACTCAACCCAGAGTCCCTCGACCAAGAAATGCATTTATTTTGTTCCGTCAACACCAGCATTCAATAGTCGTAACGGAAAATCCTGGAAAGTCAAATCCCGAGATATCCAAGATAATTGGTGAGCAATGGCGTTCTTTAGATCAGAAAGAGAAAGACTATTGGATAAGCCTAGGAGATGAAGAAAAGAAAAACCACTTAGAGCGCTTCCCTGATTATCGATACCAACCTAGAAGATCGTCTAAGAGAGGCAGCGGTTCTGGTGCATCTGGTCAAGAGCATCCTGGTCAATCAACTATGTGCTCAGTTTGTAAAGGTTTAATTTTGAATCCAACTAATTCTAGTCCTTCTGGTCCAGTACAACAGCAACAAATGTTGCAGCCAGGATCTCCAGCTGTTTCTGCTTCACCACCACCAATGCGACATACAATGCAATCGGCTCCTTATCATTTTAGTCAACAGAGTCAACCTCCTATAACGGTAGCAGTTCCTGTAGCAGTTCCTGTTCCTATGGGAGCACATTTGCAACATGGTGGTGCGCAACAGTATTATATGGCTAGTGGTGCTCCTCCTGCTATTATGAATTCCAGTATCCACAGGGCATCTGCTCCCCAAATGCATTTACATCATATTCCTATTCCTGGACCAATGCCTCAGGCTCCTAGGCACCAGTCTGCCCCTGAACCTTTTAATGTACCAGGTCAGAGTATCCAACAGCATATTGTTGTTCAAGGACCGCCTGTTCTAACTGCACAACAAATGCCATCTTTGCCACACTCCCATTCAGGGTCTATTTCATCTATTAGCCACCGATCTTCTTCGGCTAACAGTAGCCTAGCATCAATATTTGATGGGACTTCGAGCAAGTCTTCTTCAATATCATCTGCCTCTTCTGGTCATTTGCCAAGGATTCTTCCTCGGCCTCATGATGAAGTATTGCAACCACCACCTCCACCAAAATCACCTGTTACTAATGCTGGCAACACTTTAAAGGTTCGCTCATTGTCTTCGCCTGTACCAGAAGGAAGTGAACCAGTAAAACACTCATCTCCTTCTTGGAACAATCCTTATCCTTCAAACCCTCCAACACCTAATACGCAATCATCTCCATCCCAGTTCCAGCTTTATAATAAGAGGTTACCTGCTACTGGCCTAAGACATAGTAGTTCGTTTAGTTCTTTATCACAAAGTGGCAATAGTGCCAGTGTTAGCTCTATTCCTATGGCTGGCCAGCAAGCTGTTACAGCTACTGGGGCGTCTGATGCTACTGCTGTTAGTACTGCTGGAATTACTACTGCCGGTTCTGGATCGATGAACATTACAGCTACATCGAATATCGGCATGTCACATTACTCACACCATCCTCATAACCCATTAACTACTCTTAGTGAAGAAGAAGTCACTTCTAAGCGAAGAAGAATTTCTTCTCACTATGATCCTTTAGGCACTTCTCCTCATCATGCATCTCATAACTCATCTATAAGTCATCTCCCTAGGATTGCTGCTCATAATAATGCTGCTGCTTCTAAGGAGGAGGAATCGTTTGGTGTTAAAGAAAAGGCAGATATTCTATCGACTATTTGTGAGCCCTTACACCATCATCATCACCATAGAAGTCAGAGCATTGTTGAGATTGAGAAAAAGGGTAAAATTGTTGCTGTAGAAGGTAGTGATATGACTATGGTTGCAGAGATAACAAAGCGCTTGAACGAAAGATTAGAGGGGTCGGAAAGCAAATATATCAGTGACTATGTTGACAAAAAGCCACCTTATTTACAAGCAGCATCGGCAATTAATGTGTTCAAAATATCATGTTTGCATCAGATGGTATCGGAATTAAAACTGGATAGTTTTAAATATGCTGTTGTTGCAGGTTATCTGGTTACTCTTGCGGATGATTTGGCATACCAGGAGACTCCTTTAAAGGTCGAAGAGCAGTCTTATCCTAGGCTGACATATAGGCATAGATGGAATGCTAACGTCAGTGTGTTAAGAGGACTTCCTGGTCCAGATTATTTGATTTATGTTGGCAAAAAAGAGCCACAACATGCCGCTAATGAACCTGATGAACCTGAATTGATTGTGTCTACTTTAAAAGGTGGATCTAAGCTGTTATTTGTTTCACATCCTACAAACGACGAAGCTGTCTTGCATCGTGTTATAGAAAAAATATTCAGTACTATCGCTGGTTGAATTAACTTTTATAAGACTTCCTATTTTTAATGATGATGAATGAACAACAAAAATATAAAAAGAATGATGCGAATGATTCTGGTGTAGTTTACCAAGCTACCGTTCCTTTTTATTACTTTCATCCCATTCAGTGTAATGCTGGTGGGCAACTTTTAACGACTGTATTTACTTGTTTATTATTATAATTATTGTTATTATTATTTTATTATATTTTATTATATTTTATTTTATTTTATTTTATTTTTATTTTTTTTGTTACTTTTTATTTTAATCACCACTATTTTGTTTGTGTGTTTTTCTCTTGGATGTTAACTTTGGTCACCTAAATAGAGTATGATGCAAATAATTTGGCCCTTCTGCCTTTTTAAAGTTTTTTTGTTTTTTAAAAAAAAAACGTTAACTATTCATTTAATACATTAGTAACAGGTTACTTTAAAGGATAATAAAATATATAAATGCGGAATATGAGCTTAAAGTTCTATCATTAAAGCAGTTACCAGAATTTGCTAACAATTACCAAAAAGATCAAAATCACCAAAATAGCAATAATAGCCATTGTAATAATTCTATTAGCTGCCATTCTTTAGTTAGAATAAAATATCCAAGAGTGAAATTCTCAGTTTACTGAATCAATTAACTTACCGACGAGCCATTCCTCTGAGAGTTCGTATACTCTTATCGACATATCCGTCAGCTTCTAACAAAGTATTTCTAGCATTGGTCAATTGATCTCTTTGAGCGAAAAGGTCCGTTAAAATATTAGAACCGATGCTCTCCGTTTCATTGGCAATTCGTTGTGAGTCTCTTAATCGTTGAGTGGATCTGTCTAAAGAAGCGGTCCCACTAAGCAATTGTTGTCGTTGGTCCATAGCAATAGAATCAGGGGTACCAGCAGTAGACCTATCGCCGAAAAGTGCTCTTCTATCTGTATTTTCAGATATCTGACGAACTTCTTTTTTAGATCGGTCAATATTAGCTCTGTATTCTCTGAGCTTTGCGTTGAATTTACTTCGGGAGCTTGAAGGGATATTTTGAACCTCAATCTCCATTGAGTCAATCTTAAATTGTTAGTATTGACGTTTTTAATTTCCCATTTTCACCCATTCTAATGAGGGGATATTTCCAATAAAGTATTAGACATAGATATTTACATACAATTTCATATGCCTCTTCAATAGCTCTTTGAACAGCTTTCACAGCAGTCTTCTGTTGGTCTATTAGTTAGATAGATGATAGCCGATAAAGTATCAAAACACTTACCAGGACCCAGCTCAGGAATCTCGTCCACTTTTTGAGTGATTTCTCCATAAGCAAGCTGGAAATCAGACTCATAGCTGGCAAACAACTCTGTTCCAGAGGAATCCATTTTTAATTTATCTTTGAACAAATGGCGTTCTAAGATATTATCTGTAGGAAGTGACAAAGGCATGAGCTACTTGACGTTGGCTGCGGTGGCGGTGAGGGTTATCCAGTGTACTTACTGTACACACTGTAACTTAAATGTAATATACAGCCGTACAATCAATGAAGTACGTACGTATTTACCTAACGTTACTTACTTTTGCGGACTCACTGTTAGGTCTTGTTCACTGCAATGGTAACTCCTGCTCCTTGAAACATCTAATGTTACTTTCCTGTAGCTAAATCTTATCAGTTGGACTAAAGAAAATCGTGAGTCTAAAAGCTTGTTAAAATAATAATACTTTAATACCAATATTTCAATTTGTAGAAGGGGATTGAGCAATTCCACCAATAGGAAATTGGTTCAAGTGAAACTTTCAATATCAATACGAGTAACAGCATTTATATAATTGAAGAGATATGGCAAAAGCAGGTAGTTCTACTTACATAAGTATTATTGTAGGAAAATACAAAATTCTTCCATTTGCTATAACATTAGTGGATCTATAAATATTATTATTTCTTTTTATATATTAATTGCAAAAGTGTGTTATCTAGATTCTAAGATTCTTTACAATCAAGCATGCGGCGGAAGGGCGTGGGACAGACGTTGGGCTCGGATCGATAAAATTTATCAAATTGGCCACTACGAACGTTTCTAATTAATTAAGTATAAGCAGGTTGCAACCATCTTGGTGAATATAGAATTATTCACACTGGCATTTTTGAATAAGTTCTTCAAGATATAATTCTAATAAGAAAAAAAACTCGTAACTATTGGTTTTTATATCGATATTTATATTGGCTCTTTACAAGGTTGACTCATTTAATCGCATTTAGACTTTCATCATAAAAGATATTGAAATGCTTTCGCGACCATTTTCTCGCTTGTTGTGTGGTGTATCAAGAGCATCACTTCGAAGTCCTCTGTTCAGTCAAAATACTCACAATAATTTAATATCTGTGGTTCGACCCATAAGGCCAATTCATTCCAGTGGAGTTCAATTCCACGGCCATGTTCATAAGCCCAAGCCAGGTGAGGAACTTCATGTTACATTTATTACTAAAGATGGACAGCAAATTCACTTGGAAGTTGCTGAAGGAGATAATTTAATGGATATTGCTCAAGCAAATAATTTAGATATGGAAGGAGCTTGTGGAGGTTCTTGCGCTTGTTCCACTTGTCATGTTATTGTTGATCCTGAATACTATGATAATATGGAGGAGCCTGATGATGATGAGAATGATATGCTCGATTTGGCCTTTGGATTGACTGAGACTTCTCGATTGGGATGCCAGATCACTATGACTAAGGAACTAGACGGATTGCGAGTCGCTTTACCTGCCATGACTAGAAATCTACAGGCTCGAGATTTCAACTAGACGGTTATAGTGACAAAAATGTAAATAGTTATTTTGTACTTATCAATAGACTCTGTTAATATATATATATATATTGGGAATGCTTATTATTCTTTATAATTTTTGATGAACTTATTTTCCACCTGATCGAATAAGGTCCAAGAACTTTTCTTTTGACAATTCATTCACTGAAAGTTAGTAAAAAACTGTTGAAGACATAAATTCAAATATATAATACTCACTTTGTTGCTGTTTCTTATCTATCCCAATCACCTTTTCAGTCGATGTAGCTGTGCTAGTAGTTTGACTTGCAAGAACTGCGTTAAATAATCTCACTACACCTCTTTGAGCAATCTTTCTTAATTTTCGTTCGCTTTCTAAAATCTCTCTGGCATTATCTTCATCTGTAGGCAAAATGTTCTTGACTCTGTCCTTATCTTGAAGTTGTCTCTTCTCAGCAGTAAGAGCCCTCTTGGCCTTTGCTTCTAATTTTGAAGCTTCTAAATCTTTGGCAGTCTTTTTGGATCGAACTAAGATGGGGTTCTCACGATCATGGGACTTGACTCGAGATTGAAGGATTGCGGACATAGCTTTAGCAAATGATTTTTGATCTTTTTCATGTTTTGAAATAGCACCACCTTCATCATCTGAACTTTCATCTTCATCTTCATCCTCCTCCTCATCTTCTTCTTCATCTAAATCGAATTCGTCGTTCTCTAATAGATCATCAGTATCTGCTTCATTTTCTTCTAGTTCTTGTTCTTCATCACTCGATAAATTTGAACCTTCTGATCCCTCAGACTCACTTGCACTATCGCTATCTTCAACAAGTTGTGACCGTTTGCTATTCTCTTTAACAGCTACTTCCTCGCTGTTTGCCTCGACCTTTCGCTTTTTAAGAATAGATTTACCCATAATAAATAATAATAATTTTTTTCTGAAATTAAGAGACTTTCTCTTCTGCTTCTAATGAAAATAAATTTCCTGTGCGGCTAAAAATTTCTGACTAGGTGCTTATTTTGGCCTTATCTAGGTACAGTATGTGAAATTTTGTAAACAGTTAAGTTATTAGTTGTAGATTAACTAATATATGTTAAATACTACAGTAAATTAACAGTTAACTTCCAGTGACTATTTGATCTATCAGTATCAACACCAAAAATATGTGTGAATTACTTACATAAATAACTTTGTAGTTTGTTGAGCACAATTTACTATCTGCATTTTTTATTTTCAAATGGCCAGATTGCTACAAGTAATAGGTGCCACTTTTGTCAAAAAATCACAGAACAGAATCATTTCGCTAAAATTTTGAATGAATATATAATTATATACATATAAAATTTGATATTGGCTTTGAAATGCACTTGGGGGCACAAAGGTTTATAGTTCTAAAATAAATTCAATTAGTTCCATTTTGCAGAGCAGAAATGTGCATCACAGCGTGCTCAAAATTAAATGTAAGGGAATACTTGACGAAAAATGATGTCTTAATAGAGTAGAGGCTGTTTTCTGACAATTAATAAGCATTGCTGTATAAAATTATGGTCTAGAAGAAACGTTGTGCATGTGGCAGTGAGTTTTATGTGAGTGATTGAGACATGTCTTAGATTGAGTTAAGACATTATGAACTACTTATGTTTCAGCTAACGTCCAGCATTCCTCAACTAATTTTTTTTTTCAATTGACCTCTTAAATCAATACCATATTTGGAAAGATGCTGATATTTGGTGTTTAGCGATTGTTATATCAAGACGATCGTATACAAGATTATAATTTAGGGAAAGAAGATCAAGCATACGTAGTTCGCATTTTTTACTTTGGTTCTCAATCAGCAGAAAAAGAAAATTATCCATAGACATACCGAACAGTCAAATAATACTAGATCCTCATGAGAACGCTTTCCTTCTTTGTCGCAACTTTAAATGGGCTAGTTCAGCTGTTGTAACGAGAGTTACTAGCAAAGAAGCAACTGGTGTGTCGTTGTAGAGTCTAATTTATTAGAATATTATTAAGTTATGTAGCTGGGCTGCACTATATGTTATGTGGAATTTACAAATATAGGAAGATAGATCTTTCCGTTATCATGATTATAGCAAGACTTTCGGCAGCTTAGATGTTGTTGACTGTTATTTAGAGGCTATTAGATGACTCATCACCCTTGATAACATTAGGGAATTCTTAATGGTATACTGTAAATAGCAATCCTTTCACTGCTTAATATGTATGTTATTGTTTACAATATGTCTCCGTCATATTTCCTAATCACTGTCATATATTCTCATAATCATGTACCCCATAACTCCAACTTTGGTCAACAAATCTGGACATGCAAAGAAAAAAGAATCACAAATAAAAAAGAACGCTATATATTTCTCTTTCTTATTATTTTGGTTAAAATATTAGTTATAAAAAGTATTTAATGTCTTTGAATTGCTTCTTGCATCTGTGACCGAAGAATCCTATGCCGTCTCAGCATAACTGAGACTTAGTTAGCTAGTAAACGTACAATGTCTCACGAACAATCAAAGCTATATCTTGGCAAAAAATACTAACATACAGGAGTTATTGTTGACTAAAACAAATATTAAATCATCTGGTTGTCTCGAAAAAAAGTCTCAGATAACCTTGTCTCATAGTCAAATGATAGCAATATGAAGAGAGGTTATCTGTTGACCCCTGGATACCGTATCTTCAACAAGGCATCAAACGACCTGCTTCTCGTATTGAAACAGACATGTTATTTGTCTTAAACAACCAGCTAATAATTACATTTAACGATTTTATATCCATTTGATCTACTATTTATCATAAACTCCTAGTTAATTCTAATTCTAATATAGGATAAAGAGCCGGTATTTTTGTCGATCGTTTGACTAACGAGGTGAAGTAGTCAGTTAACAACCTGTATTTGCAACAGCAAGTGCATGGTATGATTTACACTTCGGTAACACTAATCATACTCAATCAAGTATAGCACATATAATCAGTGCTTATTGAAAATTAAGGCAATTAGGTACACTTTTATTACAACGTTGGCTGTGAACTTTCCACAATGAGAAGTTCAGCCCAGCCATCTTACCGAAGTTACTATTATTTATGCCTCTGTTGCTGTGCATCAAAGATTAGCAGTGTACATCTTGCCAATACTTGCAGGAAGCTGATGTATTATTTCTAACTATTACGTCTATGTAGGTCAGTACGTGACCAAGCAGAAATCGCTTTGGCTAATTGCCACCAACCCATTTATGCTCGATGTAAAGGAAAGACGAAGCGGTAACTTACTGTAGTAAAAAAAAAAAAATTAGCTGTTAACTTAACTTAGTTACCTAAGTCCTGTATGTACAACAGTTCCTGTGCTGCGCTGTATAATGAACTGCATGTGCAGCAAGACCACCCTTGAAAGTGGATCCATTATACTTGTGTATGAGATCTGTACTACTAAACCAAAGCAACTAAATTAACTCTGCACCATTCTGCCGATTTGGAGAGTCCGCTTTAATTGACCACAGGCAATTGAAAATATCGATCGCAATACTCTTAGATCCTCACAGAGTAGAAAAACCAAGACAGATTTGGGCCAAATCAGTTTAAAATTCTAAGCAGCTTCAAAACATAAACGAAGCAATAATTGTAATAAATCAATAGTATAAGAGTTAAGGATTGAGGTCATCCAATGTGCGAATATTGAAATTCTTAGTTTAGTTGCCCGGCAGTAAGTTACTGGTACATCTAAACTAGCTAGTAAGTGTTGAAGCTTACCTGTGGTGGTACTTTTACCTAATCAGTTGAAGGTTATCATCACCGTTTCATCGGTAACCCAGTAACGTTAGGTCATTTCGTACTTTACCGCATAGTCAGGCTACAGAGTCTAGCGGTCAACAGGTTAACTGAGCATTAAATTTACTATAATGGGCTGATAATTAATTAAATCGAGTACGTCCGCAGTTTGTGGAGAGCATTCTTTTCTAAAATGTCTAGGCCAGAACCAGCCACCCTTCTCACAGGGCCTGCCCATCTGGAACAGCCGGGTTTGTTGTCTATGCAAGCACTCTGCGTCAATTGCTGAATAGCTGTGCTCAACTAAGTTTACTTTTGCTATCTGAATTTCATTTGAGATACTAACTTACTTACTTTACCAAGAGTTAGTACTTTATAGCTTGGAGGAAACAATATACAAGTAGAGCAAAAAGCAAGCTACTGTAATGATATAATATTTAAGCAAACAAAAATATCGTCAATTGCTTTTTGTGAATGGTAGATCAAGACATGGTAGGATGATCATGAAAATTAAGCAATACGCTTTCCGTCGCGGCAGCTATTAGTATGGATTGGAACTGGCAAGAGAGCATAGCGGTAACACCGTTAATTCCAGTCTTAATTGCATCTATTTTATTCATATGTAATAGGTACCTAGTAAATACGGACTCAAGTTCGCATAAGTGATTGTCTTGGAATATATTGGTACAAGCAGTCTTCGATATACGCACAGCACCAACAGCTTAATAAAAAAGGCATGTTCTGAACAAGAAGCTTTCAACTGATCTCTGCACCAATAGATCTACATGTTTCTCTGTCCTTGACTTATTCACCCTTAATTTTACAAAATAGGTTCAGGTTCATTTAGTGTAAGCAATAAATTATATAGGCTCAATCTGGTATAGAACATTATAAAATAAATCTTGTTATAAGGAAAAGCACTGTTATTTCTTATTTTCCCCAAGTATATTTTTTATGCCATTCGAATTGTTACCTGTTAAATGTTAGCGGTGCTTTAGCGTACAAAGTGTCTTGCATAACCGAATACTCCAAGCTTCCGACAGTTGGCGGAGAAGAAAAGAGTGAATAAACTGTGATTATTTAGGCGGTTCTAAAGATATCTTTGTTAACTTCACTGAATGACTTACATAAGTACAAGGCGAGACAACGTTTCTGAATAGCGAGTAGCACAATGTACAGTGTACCGGTAACTTACTGTAAGTTTAGAGCTACTTACTGCCCCCTGAGATAAGAAGGGCTTATTCCTCTACTATTTGAATACTTCCTCTGAAGTAAATTGATTTGGTTTATTTACTTAACTGGGCGAGCCCATTTTCTTTTGCTTTATGTAGGTTTCAGCGTTATTCAGTGCCATATCGACTGCAAATCCTTCACTGGCTTGCTCTTCAATAAATTATCACCATTTTGAACAACTACTTTTCGCCTAGAAACGTCCTATAGTTCTTTACATCACAACTTCATATCTTCATTCGCTTCAGTATTTGTTGTTTTTAAAATATTAAACACCACTAAACCCATGATGATATTCATCATATAACAATTGGGCAGTTGTTTGCATTGTATCAATTAATCGAAATCCTCAATAATCATCAGTATCCTCTTCAGAGTCTACAGAGATGTTTTCTTCGACCTGGTTGTTGGGTTTTTATGCTTCCGGCTCCTCGCTCTAATAATTCAATTGATCATTAGGTTCCATGTTCATTATACTGCGTAACATATCCTCATTCATCTGTACAACCCTTCTACAACTTCACTCTACTTTGAATTCCTTTTACTCTTCAAAATTTCGGGAGTCAATTCTGCTAGATTCCTTTTGATTTCTACCTTGTCTCGAATGAAAACACCTCTAAGTTAATCAAGTATATTAATAAACTTTTTGCCACTTTTCCAGAATCGTTCTTTAGTTTTCTTCAATTCTTACTAATTATAATAATATTTGGATTGGAGTACGAGTTCGTTTTCTGACAGTAACTTTATTTTAGATCAGCTTCCTCTGAGATATGGAGAAGCTCCTTGCCAATGCGCGGCTTGAACTTCTAACGTTAAACAACTGCAAGCTAACTATTGTAGACGTACGGCTATATAACATTGCCATGGTAACAAACTGTTTACTAGATTCAAAACAAACTGCATATGTAGGTCCAAAATTCTTAACTAGAGTTAGAATCTCCTATTATTCTAGATCCTTCAACCAATGGATATGGAATTAGATGATCTAGAGAATGTCCCTCCTAGGGATTCCTCTCCCTCAAGGATAGGTCGAATTCCTGTGGCAGTAATTAAAGCATCGACTACTACGGGTACTTCTGGAATACCCAGAAGAACCCTTGAAGAGCGTCATCAAATAAACACAGTAACAAAGAGTTCAACAATGATACAACCTCCAAGTCTAATAACCAGTAAAATAACCAACTCTAGTACCGGTACTCAAAAATCATCTACAGTGTCTATACCTCCCCCTTTGTCCCGTTCATATGGAACTAATATCTCTTCTACTACTACTAAAGGATCATCCCTGCTAGCACTGGCTGGAAAGACTCCAGCTATTGAGTCCAAACGACACAAGTCTAATATTCCATCAGTACGAAGTAGCAGTAGAGATGGATCTCGTCTAGGTCGATCTGGAAGCACCAGTAGAAGTGCTAGTAGAGCTGGTATGGCTCCAGTATCTCAGGAGAAGTATAGTTCTGGCATTGAAATGCAAGACTTAGCAGCCTTTGCTGCTCAGATAAATGATCCATTAAAACAAGAAATTAACCGGCTGAAAACTGAAGCAGTACAATGGGAATTAGATAAGCAAAAGTGTTTCGACCAAATTAACGATTTGAAATGTTCAATGGATAAAGTCAAAGAGTGTTTGGCAAATAAAGAGAATGAATTACGACAGCAGCAGTTTGAATTTGAGAATATCAAACTGCAACAAGAAAGGATATACATGAATGAGAAAATGGAATGGCAACAGATTTTGCAAGAAGAGAAGTCTAAATATGCATCTGAGCTATCTATGGAAAGAGAAAAGGTTAGAGATCAAGAAAAAATAAGCCAACAGCTTAATGCACAACAAGAATTACACAAACAGGAGATGTCTTCTCTAGAGCAACTTCATCAGCAGCAACTGGCAACCAGAATATCTACTTTACAAAAGCAATTTGAGCATGAATTTAATAATCGAATGAATGAGCTCCAAGAAAAGTTGGAGGAGCAAAAGCATTATTATGAACACAAACTGCAGCACAAAGATAATGAACTAGAAGAAATGCGACAAATGTTTAGTTCCAGAGAGCTAGAGAGTCGACAACAGCTGGAAAATCTCAAATCACAGTATGAGGAAAAATCTATCCAGTATCAAACTGAGAATGCAAGCTTAGAAGATTCTTTGGAACAAATTCGACTCAATTATGAAGTAGAAAAGCAAACTCTCGTCAATGGTAATGAATCGTTAATTAAACAGAATAAGTTATTGATGGAAAAGTTGGAAGACATTGAAGAAAAGTACAACACTCAAAAACATGAAACAGAATCTCTGCGAACCAACCTGAATGAGATGACTGCTGCAACTTTATCCCACGAATCTGCTGGTAGAAGCCAACAAGCACAGATTCAGGAATTACAATATCTCCTAGAAGATCAAAAGAACAAATTCTCTGAAATGAGATTGAGAGTTCAGCATGCTGAAGAACAGAGAGATGTAGCAAAGTCAAAACTCCTCAAAGAAGAATTGATCCGAAGAAAGCTTCATAACCAAGTGCAAGAACTCAAGGGCAATATCCGTGTATTTTGTAGAGTTAGACCCATCTTGGTTTCTGAAACTGATTCACCCGCTAAAATAATGTTCCCTGATGAAGATGTTGAGGGTCAGCAACTAGTATTAACCGGCCCTTCAAGTGAATCTGCTACTGGCACGGTTACTACTAAAATGTACCCATTTTCTTTCGATAAAGTCTTCAATCCTCAAAGTAATAATGAGGAAATATTTGAAGAAATCTCTCAATTAGTTCAAAGTGCACTTGATGGTTATAATGTATGTATCTTTGCATATGGACAAACTGGTTCAGGTAAAACTCATACCATGTCCTCTCCTGATGGTATGATTCCAAGGGCTGTTAACCAGATATTCCAAACTGCAGATTCTCTGAAAGAAAGAGGATGGTCTTATACTATTAAGGGAGAATTTTTGGAAATATATAATGAAAATTTAAATGATCTTTTAGGAAAGCCAGATCAATTGGATAGCGGCAAGCTCGAAATTCGCCATGATGTTAAATCTCGCAAGACAACAGTTCCAGGATTGACAGTAGTAGACCTCGATTCTCCACAGATTGTTAACTCGGTTCTAGCCACAGCTTCCAAGAATAGATCGGTTGCTGCCACTAAGGCTAATGAGCGGTCATCAAGATCTCATAGCATATTTATTTTAAGAATTCATGGACATAATTCTATAACTGGCCACAGCTGTGAAGGAACTCTTAATTTGATTGATTTGGCTGGATCAGAACGGCTATCTCATTCTCAGGCTACTGGTACTCGCTTGAAGGAAACCCAAGCTATTAATAAGAGTTTAAGTTATCTAGGAGATGTCATTTATGCCTTGGGTTCTGGTAAGGAAGCAACCCATATTCCTTATCGTAATTCCAAATTAACTTATCTATTGCAATACTCTCTGAGTGGTGATTCTAAAACCCTCATGTTTGTGAATGTATCGCCATTGCAACCACATGTCAATGAGACTCTTAGTTCGTTAAGATTTGCTACTAAGGTAAATCACACTCAAATTAAGAAAAAAGAGTAATTTATAATGATTAATGTACTGTATACTGAATAAATAAATGGGGAGGGGGTTTAATAACAATAATAATAATATATATATAATATATATAATTCGTAGCTTCATGATTTTAGAGCGTCCCGTATCCCTATACAATTTAGAGCTTTGCTGACAAGGGAAACTTTTTCAACAGGGATCTTTTCCCTTATTCTCAAATAATGCTTATAAGCAAAATTTCCAAAATACCACAGATTTGATTTTGAAATGGCACAAAAAAATGTTGCTAGGATAGTTAATGCACAACTGTTCATCTCATTGACAAGATCGTAGTAATCATCTTCAAGTCTTACTAATCCGCTACATAAGGTTGTTAATAAATGATCATCTTGAGATATAGATTCATCAGCAAGTTTACCTATCCACGGTATCATTGCTACTAACAAGTTCTTGTGTATTTCATTCTGTTCATTTTCATATAGGTTTTCTAAACTTAGGGAAAGTGGGCCTACATTAAATGTTGAGCCAGTCGTCTTAAAATACTCTTCAAACTCGGTGATTCTAACACTACTAACTTTTCCCATAGCTAGCTCCAATAGAGCTTTTCCACCTGCGTAGAGTGGATTCCATCTTTCAGAGAACCCTTCAAACTCAGCTTCAGTATCTTGTGTCAAGGATCGAATAGTAAGTAAAGATGTAGTCCATGCTAAAACTATCTTGGGAGCACCCTGTTGAAGCCCCTTTTGAAATCCTTTGGTTGCTCTTGAGTGGTAGTATTCTGAATAATCCTTATATATATCCTGCTGTTTGGATACATACAAGTGAGTAGCAGATAACATAAATATAGCATCCAATAACATTCTATTTTCCAACGCCAAATCAATGAGCCCATTTTGAAAATATTCTCTTAAATATGGATATGCTACTGTGCTATAAGTTTCCTTGGTCCACTGGTGCATAAGTTTTATTTCCACATTTACGTCTTTGAAAAGGGCCGGAGGTATTGATTTGGACCACTGTGGATAATATACACACTTTAACCCCGATCTCTCACATCTCTGGCAAAACGGCTTCTTTTCATCACATTTTATCTTCCTCTTCTTACAAGACTGGCATCCAAAATGAGAGTTTTTATGTTTGGACGGTACCATTGTTTATTAAAATTTTACTCAAGACGAGAGTAACTCCTAACAGGATCCATATACAGGCAGAACATGCTATATATCGTGAAGCAAGGCTTTCAACTGAACATGCAGCCACACCCCTCGAGGAAGATAACCCAAACCTTCACGGCTCGGGAATAAGTTTCGGGTAGGTTTTAGATCCATACTAAAAGTGTATAAATTTAAGGCAGTCAAACCTTAATTTAAAGTTAGTTTTTAAAAAATTTTTAATCATAGCCATATGCAAAATACTTAAATCATTATACAAAAATTGTCTTGCATTATTCATTATTAGAGCATGTCAAAATTTAGTCCATCTACAAGGACCATACTAGGCAAATCCTCTTTTGCTGGTGGTAGATGCATGTCAAAATTTAGCTGAAGGCTGTCGCTTGTTTCAATGGCAAAAGTATCGTTAAACGGAACTAGCTCCGCTTTAGATACCGATTGCAGTTCTGCTAATCTCCAAGTCAAGGATTCCAAACGAAGTAGGGCATCCTCCATAGCCCAACATGTTCGAGAAGAGACTTGTAAATGCCATCTATATGTCTCTTTCAGGTTACGAAGACCAGCTTCCTCCTCTGGTGAGATAGATGTATTTTGTAAAAGTGAAATAAAAGATCCAATTTCAATTAAGCAGTCACTAGAATGCTGGATCCAAAATGCCTCTAGCACATCTAACTTGAGTCCTGAAACAAATTTAACTGCAGCAGTAATGGTACTTAAGGCGGCCTTTCTACAAAGTTGTTGAAGTTCTTTATCCATAGAGTTATTACTATATAAAGCTCGAATCATGTACTTTTGAATCAAACATTCAACTCCAAAATAAGAAATAAGAAGATATCCGTGTGATGCGAGCTCTTTATCTAGGTCACTGGTCGAAACAACTTCTCTTGGGAGATTGGTGTACCAACTTAATAAGTCTTGACGAATTGGAAGGACCATTTCGTAAATAGCTGAACTACTAAGATCTTGTAGCTCTCGTCTGGTATCACTGTTATGAAACAGTTCAATTATTCTTGACAATATAGTAGTTAATTTAACCATTTGGATAAGAACAACTCCTCCATTTGTTGGATCAGAACCTGCTTCGCACTCAAAGTCATCTCTATCAAGCATACTAACACCCCAATCACGGTCATTAATTTTACATGGTAATCCTTGGAATGCTGAAGACCATCTATCTTGGATGTAAATAGCCCACGCAAGCATTCTTCTTGGAGGGATCTCCCATGAAGGAATCTTCCAACTACTGCAGTCTAAGTTAAATCCTAAAGTTTGGGAACCGGCTACTAGTTCTGAAGTATAGGTCCAAATCTCAGTGCTTCTAGTTTCAATTTTGAAATCTGATTTTTTCTGAAGCAGCAAAAGTCCTGCTTGCATTGTAGATAACCTGGGTCTCGCCATTAATCGTCTATAGCATGCAATGGTGACAGCTCGAAGTTTAACCATATCTGGTGGAGTCTTACAAGCCAAAGTTCTATCATAATGCCACCAGTTCATAGCCATACAGTACATTGCACCCAATAAAGCAGGGTTGACTAGTTTCTGTTTGTATTTCCAAAAGAACGAATCTTTATGAATTATAGGGTATGTTTTATGGACCATCTTAAAATAAAGAGCTATAAGATGATCTGAATAAGGCTCAATAATGCGGTTGATTTCGTCCCATAAAATTGCATCCTCTTGAAGATATTCATCTTTAGTCATTAAAAATGTAACGTCTGCGCTCACTGGTCTCAAGTATTGACCATTTCTAACTATAAACTTTTGCTCGGTGGGTAATGACAAGAATTGCCATTGAAAGTTTCTATCATAAAAAGGGTTGTCAACTAATTGGCTATAGTAAAATTCATTCATACTTAGAAATAAGTGTTGATAACTCTGTCTATTTGCTGTCTCGGATTGCTCATGTATACTAATGCTAGTGTGTGACGATGAACTGTTGCTGCTGGTATATTCTTCGCTATCAGCAATGTTCGGGCTCTGAACGTCCTTTAAGTCTACAGTACTGGCAGTGAGTGTAATAGCATCTGGTGTTGGCATTGAAGTGACAAGATGAGGAGATATGGTTCGCATGTCTGCAGAATATCCTGTATTCCTTGGTGACAGTGGAATGGCATTATCGTTGGGTACATCAGAAGATTTCGCTAATGATGAGCTATTAGTCGATGATGTAGAATTAGATGAAGCAACTGTAATTGTCTTTACCTGTGTATTTGGCGTAGTGTTTGAGGTTCCCGTCGAACTGGCTTTTCCTTCCTCTGGCTTTGCTTGCTTTCTCTTCGCAGGAAGGGGCTTCAATTCGTAGGTACAAGGTTCAGAGTGACTAGTGCACACTTTACATATTCTGGAATCAGCAGGACGTATGCATCTTGTTTTTCTTCTTCTACATCCATCGCATGGCCTTTCTCTTCTATTTCTTGTGTAGAAGGGTCGGCCAGTGGTTCTGGTCTTTGCAGAGAAAGTATGAATCATTGTGTCTGTCTGCATTTTCAAATAACTTTTTTTCCTTTCACCCTTCGTACCGTCGAATAATTGATTATTATTACTCACAACCGTATAAGAAAAGGTTGATTTTTATGATTAAAAACAAAACAAAAACTAACAATTAAGAAGCTAGAATAGAAACGACGTTACGAAAATCTATGACGACAGAAAACAAAAGCAGTGGGCCAATTGCATCATCTCCGATAAACTGCGAAATTGTTAAACCCACTATCTAACGATAAATAGTACCTTCCGTATCCAGAAAGCTAAGTAATATGGTAGCTAGGTTGATATAGACGACCAGATATGAGGAACACCGCCGATAGCGGCCGTACCGTTCGGAAATCAGCGTCACAATTTCCTATCAATTGCAGTGCAGCACTTAATCCTTTATCGGATTTCCAAGTCCGATACTAGTGTGTGCAAATCAGAGGCAACTAAAGCCGACACATTTTGATACACAAATCAAGTATCTTATCTAAACATAGATAACTGTCTATTCCTGGAAACTATTTTGTAACCCAATTTTGGAAAAGTTCCCCCGCAATGCTTCCACCTATAAAGAATTTTTACAGCTTTGAGGTTCAAGATTTAGTTTTCCTCCTTGGCTATTGTTACTACAGTATGTTGTAAGAGGACTTGCTACATGTTACTTATTAAACAGTCCATTGGAGGTTTTCCGTTTACAAATCTCTCACAAGCCAAGAACCTATGGAAAAGCTATCGGGGATATTATCGGCATGACAGTTTATTTCCGATATTATACATCTGAAATTTTATGTATACATGTAAGTTTAGGTTTGTTCATGTTCTTAAAGTGAAAGATTAGTCGGCTTAAACCTTAATATGGCGGGGGATGCCGCCACGGGCGCCAAAGTCGCCGGCCCAGAAAAGGAATGTGTTTGTTATCAATGATTTAGTTACATTACGAGAGAATTTTTTATTATATGATATTACATTACTACCTTAAGATAAAACTGATAATACCATGTGAAAATGGACGATCATTTGAATATTCCATGAGGATATTCCATGAAAATGTTACAATTATTAACAACTCATAGATTACCATCATATTTATCAAGGAGTGATTTAATTACTATTTATTTATTTTTATACTCTGTACAAGATCTATCTGGTAGATGAATCGTAATTCACAATTTCAGCATATTTTCCTTATTCGATGTTATAATAGAAGTCATCATAACAGTATGAAATACCATTTGTCATATTCATTGTTACATCACTTTTATTGAAATATAATTTGCAATCATCATAAGTCATGGTGTGTCGTTGTACCACAACAAAATAATGTCGGAATACACCTAGATAAAATAATACCCTAACCTTTATCAGCTTAGTTATCGGAACTGCCGGAACTTTTCTCCGAGTTCTCGCAAGTGTATAACACTAAGATAATTTAGTTAAAGTTACCTTATAAATCAGCATTTTGATTAACTGTAAGTTAAATATAACTTGAAACTGCAACTAGAATTAGCACAATCAATGAATACTTTTATAGTTATATATTTTAATTTGCTATATGTGATATAGGGAACTAACAGAGCTCATCGTTATCAGCATTGCCAACTTGAATATTCTCCAAAATTCTTCTAACTCGTTCAGTTGCATCTGAACTGAGCTCCATCTCAATAGTAGAAGGCTCGATAGAGCTATCTCTACTAGTAGGTCTAGATTCAGACTTTCCTCTTCTTCTAGAGAAACTACTGTGTCTAGACAAAACTCTAGATCTTCTATGAGTACGAGTGGGTGCAATGATATCATCGAAGAAGTATTCAGCAGCAGCAACAGAATCGCCAGGAGTATGAGCATTGGTAAGACTTAAACCAACATCATAAATCAACTTGGCAACAAGACCAGTCCAACCATTTTGGTGCTTGGATCCAAGTCCTCTTCCAGAGTCACCATCAAAGTACTCGTGGAAGAAGATATGCTCCGAGAAATTTTCATCAAAATCATAAATATCTTCAGAACCGTTATATGCACGTCTTCCAGTCTCCTCATCCTTGACGAATAAACCAATCAGTCTATGTTGGATATTTTCAGCAACCTTGGCCAAATTCATATATTGACCACTACCAGTAGGACATTCAACCTCGTAATCCGGTCCGTAGTACAAAAAGAATCTCTGAAGAGACTCAATCAGCAAGAAAGTAGTAGGAAACCAAATGGGACCTCTCCAGTTAGAGTTACCACCAAATAATCCTGAATTGGACTCTCCAGGAATGTAGTCAACTGTGAAAGTTTGACCATTGACATCCATAGAGAAAGGATTCTTCTCGTGGAACTTAGACATGGATCTAATACCATATTTACTTAAGAATTCATCCTCATCCAACATTCTAGTCAACAATTTCTTCAATCGATCCTCATTGACAAGAGATAACAAAAGACGGCCCTTGCTACCTCTTTCACTCATACTAGCCATATTACGGTTAGAAAGCTCGGGTCTGTTAAGAACAAACCATTCAACCCTCTTAGCAAAAGATGGGCATCTCTTCAAAACTTCGGGTTCCAAAGTTAGAACAGCGTAAAGTGGAATCAAACCAACTAATGATCTGACTGGCAATTGTTGGCTCCAAGGACCACCCCAAGAAATAGCATCATAATAAAAACCATCCTCGTCATTCCACAAAGGCTTTTCAACACCACCGCCAAATCTATGAGACATGGCATCAGCAATGAAAATGAAATGCTCAAAGAATTTCGAAGCAATATCTTCGTAAACACTTCTTGACTTGGACAATTCAAGTGCAATGTTCAACATTTGCAAGCAGAAAAAGGCCATCCAACCAGTACTATCAGCTTGTTCAAGAACACCACCAGTAGGTAAAGGTTCGGATCTGTTGAATAAACCAATATTATCCAAACCTAAGAAACCACCCTCGAAAACGTTCTTACCGTCTCTATCCTTTCGGTTAACCCACCAAGTGAAGTTAAGGAGCAACTTCTGGAAGACTCTCTCCAAAAAGTCAAGGTCTTCTCTTCCAAACATCTTCCTTTCAAGCTTGAATACTCTAAAGGCAGCCCAAGCATGAACAGGTGGATTGACATCAGAAAAGTTCCATTCATATGCCGGAATTTGACCATTAGGGTGCATGTACCATTCTCTTGTCATCAAATCCAATTGCTTCTTTGCAAATTCAGGATCAATCATAGCTAACGGAATACAATGGAATGCGGTGTCCCAGGCAGCAAAGAAAGGATATTCCCATTTATCAGGAAGGGAAAGTACATCGTCAATGTGAAGATGCTTCCATTCACTATTTCTTAGGTTGATTCTATCGGGAGGAGGAGGAGGTTGACTTGGATCACCTTTGGCCCATTGAACATGGATAAAGTGATAGAATTGTTTGGTCCACAACATACCAGCCCAAGCTTGACGTTGGATATCACGTAATTCATCAGTAATGGGTAAAGGAGAGATGTTGTAATAGAACTCATCAGCTTCGTCTTCTCTTTGCTCAAACATTAGGTCGAAAGCTTCATCATCAAAGTCTTCGATTTCTCCTTCAGGAATAGGCTTGTTTGTGAATTTAAATCGGACAACAACATAATCACCAGCAGGGATTCCATTTCCTTGATCAAATGCATACCATGCAGCAGATTTAGTACCAGTCTTTTTGGGGTTACAAGCCTCCTTATTGTCATCAACAATGTATTCGTGGAAAGCATCTTTGACGAATTCACTATCATTCTTGGGGGCTTTGTACAGTTTTTTCTTGTTAGTTTCGTTATTTGTGAATAATAAAGTGGGATCGACATCGGTAGCATTAGCATCATAACCAACAGAAGGGGAGAAATGCATGTATCTCTTTCCTAACTTCCAGTGATCAGATTCGAGAGTAAAGTCAGAAGTTTGCTTGATAGAAGGCTCTTGAGACTCGGGGTATAACCCGTTAGAGTTGTCATAACCCCAGGACCAGGTATTTCTAAACCACATTTGAGGAATAATGTGCAAAGGAGCAGCCTCGGGTCCACGGTTGTAAGCTGTAATTCTGAAAAGCAATTCATCAGGGTTTTTGTCATTCTTGGCGGTTTCAATGTAGATATCAAAATATTCTTTGTCTTTGTAAATCTGAGTATCGGACAATTCGTATTCTCTTTCAAGTCGACTTCTTTTTCCATTTTCTTCAACCAATTGCTCATATGGATATTTCTTCTGAGGATACTTATAGAGATATTTCATATAAGAGTGGGTAGGAGTGTTATCCAAATAGTAGTAATCTTCCTTAACGTCCTCACCATGATTACCTTGATGGCCAGTCAATCCGAAAAGTCTCTCTTTCAAGATATCATCTTTCTCGTTCCAAAACGAAAATGAGATACATTGGTATTGATGGTTGTCTGAGATACCTGAAATACCATCTTCACCCCATCTATAAACTCTGGATCTGGCATGATCATGAGGGAAATCACTCCAAGCATCACCATTACCAGAATAATCCTCACGAACAGTAGCCCATTGACGTTCACTGAGATAAGGACCCCATCGTCTCCAATGTTTCTTTTTGGCCGCATTATCAGCCAAACGCTGTTCTTCGGCAGTTGGGTGTCTGTCAGTCATTCTAAATAGTTAGTATTCTGTTTAATATTTGGAACCAAGAAATTGACTGCCATAACTCTAGAGATTTACAATATGACGATCTTCGGAATAAGATGGTTTCTATCTTCAGACCACTATTTCCACCTTTATATATTCAATTGGGCCATGTTAATTAATTCTTACTTTTTGAACTTTTTTTTTTCCTTGTCTTGTCTATTAGATCTTTCTGTTCAGTTTGTACAAGAAAGTCAACAGTCCGTTTATTCTTTATTGTTATTATCAAGTCTCTTATTATTTCAAAAGATCCGTTGATAAATAATTACAATAAATAGGAAATCAAAATAAATAAAAATCAACCGATACAAATTACAAAGAAGCAAAAAAAAAAAAAATCAGTCAATTGGAGTCGATATAAATGAAAAAAAGATAATCGTAGCCTTTATAACTAACGAGTTTGTACAACAAAGCCAATTACTTAACAAGGCGGCAGGTCGATTAAGGGTTCTAAAGCCACCAAACGCAGCCTAAAGCAGTGGGCTTTGTCAGGTTGAAGTTAATCCGCCGCAAGGGTACCTGCCAGATCCTGCCACTGTGAGCTATTCCTGTGCCAATAGCGGTTGTCAACCGTCCGATAGAGACCAATTTAGCACCTCAACCTCGTATTTTACTGCCATTTATGCATGGAAGAAATCTTCATGGAACAGGTCGCTACAGTCCAAGGTATAATCTACTATTGTACAGTCATTGTAGATCTCATGTAACTTACCAATTAACCTAGTTGTGTATGAGCTACATATATTCCTGGTTTTAATTGCTATATCAAGTTGCTATTAACAGCTACTGGCCGTTATTGGCAGCTCAATTGCTCTCTAAATTTATGGCACTGGGAGGTCGCACAGCAGCAGCAACAACTACAACATTAATTTAACCCTATTGAGCCCCTAATGAGCCATGGCAGCCAGTAAGCCATAGTTAACCAGCAAGTTGCAGCAACTTTCTGTGTCCGCTAATCAGGTTGTTGCACTCAAGATGCGCAAAAGAGCGGGGCTTGTCATCGTCATCTCATTGCTTTCTCTAATGGATCCATCTGAACTCATTTTTCCGATTATTATAGTAAGCAGTCAATTCTTGGTCAATATTTAGTTCTGATAACTTCTGGTTAGATTAGTGGTGTAAATTTCCACAATGGGGCTTTTTTCTGAATTCCTTTAAGAGTGGACAATTATAGTTCAGACAATTGTTGTTACTAGGTTGGAGTGACGTCAGTAGACTATGAACTTGTAATTAGTGAACTTCAATTCACGAACCGTAGATTTAGCCGGCTTATTGGTTAAGTTAACTACTGTAAGTTATCAGTTAATCTATCCCATTAAAGATGATACATGTGTATTGTTAAAGGTTTAAAAGTGTTACCTTTGAAGTAAAGTTTCCTAGTATCGTACAGCACCGCTCCGACCTAGGTTCTACGGTATTAAGCTGCCACTCAATGTAGCAATCGGAACAGTTGCTATAGTATCGTGATTCCAACCTCTGGTTGGTGAATCCATTTGCTATCAGGTCACGATTTAAACTTTCTGAAAATATAGTAAGTATTTTAAATCTGATTGACACTATCGTAAATGTGTCTAATTTGACACTGTTACTCTAACGACAATAAATTACCTGGTACAGTAAAGTTAACTTAGTCATTATTTTATGATACTGATTGTGACCTGGCAAAAGTACCACCTGACCTGCTGGAAGCTCTATTTGACCAGTTGATCACCATAATAATCCTGCTCTTTTAAGTTCATCTAGAGAAGTTTCGAAATCACAATATCTCGGTCATTCCATTAAGATCGCGATACTCGTTCTTGCCAAGGCTATGATTAAGGCAAAAGTACGTTATTATTATTATTGATTGGTAGATCCTGGTCTGAGCCAGCCTTCGTGGGTCAGGTTCTGCACAGGAATCCAGGGGTAATCTTAGGCACCACCATTTTAAGGCATGAGCATTACAGGCACGTAGTTCAGCAAGAATATGCTATTCCATATTCTTGTTATTGGGTGACAAAGTGAATCTTTACAATTTCCCCATTGGTTTGTTATAGTTAATTTAGTTAGAATATTATGCAGGATGCTTGGAACTTAATCCATGATATAGTTTAATGATTGATGATCAGTGCCCCCTGTCTGAAAATGGTTAGAGCCTTGTTTGTTTTGTACAATTCCAACCATCGGAATCAGTCTATAATTTCAAATTCATATAATCATATTTTATAGATTCCAATATGGTTACTGTTTACTCAACTACTGTTTACTGAATTATTGAGTGGATTTTTCTAAATTCCTGACCTACATTCACCATTTGGTGTGGAAAGTTAAGTTAACTTACTGTAGTTATAAGTGGGGTGCGTTTTGAATCCAGTCCAATTATTTTACAAGCCCCAGCCTACCTCTGAAGTGGTTGGTCACCCCAACGACGCAGAGGACATCGTAGATCAAGTAGCAGACTGCTCTCGTTTTTTTAACCCTACGATTATCAGGTTCTTAACTCTTATCTCTTTTTTGTATCCTGTACTTCGTATTTTACAGTATTATTTTGACTGTTAATGTATAATATCATGGTGTAATCTTTTTCTCGGTTGACTTGATGTTCATACTAGTATAATCAATTGCACTCTACGTATGCAACTTGCAGTTAGTGATATCTATTTATGAGTCCTATAAAGAGTAAACAGGTTGTAATAGTTATCACATTTTCTTCCCATAAAAGTACAATACTGACTTATATACACGGCATAGTTCAAAATATATTAGAATACAAAAATAGGGTGCGATTAAGCTCATAGATTTAGATGTTAAATACAATGTTTAATATTGTAGTACGATTTAATTTCATTTTCAACCGACAGAGCTCATGTTAGTTATCGCGTCGAACCTTCTGTAAAAGCTATCGGCTGTTAACCAGTTTCTACAGTACGTAGACATTTTGCAGCTAAAACAGTCTTACCAACGAACAAATCATCCGTTAGAACGATACCCCTACCCACACAACCGTTATAGGAACCCAGAAGCAAAGTTTTAGTCCCTTATATATGATGGCTCCTCACCTTCAAATTCTACCTTCCCAACAAACCCGCTTCACAGAATTACTATAGCGAGGAGAAACCTCGCAACAGTGATACTCAAACCACTCGACATGCCCCGCGCTTCAAAATCCCATCAAGTTGATGATTCAGATATCGACATCAGTGCCCATGATCCAGCATTGATAGAGGCCAGCAATACTGCTGCTGCCTTCGAAGCTGCTGCTGCGGCAGCGGTTTCATCTGGAAGCATTCCTGGCAATATGCTTACCCACCATCACCACCTTCACCATCATCATTCACAGGTTGATCCCAATCAATTCTCGACTGATACTGATGTAGAAGCTTCAGCAGCAGCAGCAGCAGCGGCAGCAGTAGCAGCAGCAGCAGTTGCAAATGCTAACGCAGTAGCAGTGGCAGCGGCAGCAGCAGTCGACCACAATGATGCTAAAGGTGGGATTAAACCGCGTTTGAAGAGAACTGGTATTACTCATGAACAGCGGAAAGCTCTCAGAGAGTGGTTTTTCAGTCAAGAACCAAGGCCTTCGCAAGCAAAATCAATCGTGTGGTTTCATGAAAAATTCGGACGGGTTATAAGTCAAGCAGCAATTTCTCATTCGTTACACGATCGATATAAACATCTTGATTTTGCCGCTGGTGCGCCATCGTCGAGTTATAGACAACGAAGTGCTCAATGGCCAGAGCTAGAAGCTATCCTATTTGATTATTTGGAAGCCATCGAAAAAAAGAAAGAGACGTCTGCTTTCCCCAATGGAGTCTCTGGTGAAGCATTGGCCAAAGCAGCCAAACAAATTTGGAACCACATGCCAGTTTATGCTGGACAACCGGAGCCCACCTTTTCCAATGGATGGGTATCTAGGTTTAAAGGTAGATATAAAACTTATAAACAATTCGGAGACTCTACATCGGTAGATATAAAATCATTACAAGCATTGACCGATAGTTGTACAGAGGACAATATTTATTCTATGGATGAAACCACATTATTTTGGAAAAGAGCACCCACCAATTCGATATCACCTCGCGATAAATCTAAAATTACTCTTATACTATGCACAAATGCATCTGGATCTGATAAACTGCCAGTATGGCATATTGGTCAGAGTAGAGAGGCTAAAAGTCTTGCAAACTTGAACCTTGGTGCGCTTGATGCTAGATGGAGATCAAATGAAAATGCTTGGTTGACTGGTCAAATAATGGAAGAATGGCTACAAGCGTTTTATGAACACGTTGGATCCAGACAAGTTATACTTGTTCTTGACAATTTCTCAGCTCATATCCAAGGGTTGGCTGAAGCTCCACCACCTTCAAATGTAAGAGTACAATTTTTGCCAGCCAATTCGTCGGCAGTTTTCCAACCTCTAGAAAAGGGTATTGTGGAGCAGTTTAAAATATATTATAGAATGCATTGGCTAGAATTCATGGTTCAATCATTTAACAAGGGAAGAGATCCAGTAAGCCATGCTACAATAAGGGATGCTATAAAATTCTCTATTCGGGCTTGGGATCATGATTTGCCAGTCGAGACTATTCGATATTGCTTTTACGAGGCCTCTATCTTACAGTTACAAAAGGCTTCGAAGCAAAAGCAACCCACTGCAGATGCAAATGGAAATAGCACCCCTCAACACATAGCTGAAACCACCAATGTTGGGTATCCAGTACCACCAAGATTCTCTGCTATTGAGATACTATCTCCGCTTTACAATCAATTATGGCAACTTCAGAGAATTCCCGACATGGTGAATATTAATGATTTTGTAAACTTAAGTCTACAAGAGGCTATTGGTATAGATGATGTTGACGAAGACGATATCTTACAGTCTGTTATAAACTATCATTTGGGCTTGGCAAACCGTGCTGAAAACGAAGCGGCCAATGCATCAGTTGTTGAAAAATTAGACGATGGTCTTGGGTCAGTACTTGACGATGGGGTCATGCTTCCTTCTGCCGACCAAATATGGGGCCACTTAGAAATATTACGGTCTTACCTTGAAAGACAAGATACTACTACTCGTTCACAGATGCGGGCCTTGGAGGAGATCGAATTGGATTTGGAAAAGAAAATACAAGAACATGCTGGGGCCATTTAAGAAAAAAACACCTTAAAACAGCGGCTAAATTGAATAATAAAGCAATTTTTTCTATAAAAGTGAGCCTACTTGTTTCATTTGTTCTGATTTTTTTTTCTTTTTTTCTTTTTGTTTTTAGTTTTTGGTTGAGCTAACTATAACTTTTTAAGTTAACTTTTTGTTTCATGCAGTTTATAAAAAGTGGGCCCGTTTCATAATGAGTTCACACATATTTTCTATTTATTGAACGGTCTGGTGGTCTGTTCACTTGTATTCCGTCTCAAGTAATACATCAACAAAGTTTGTAAAAATTTTTTATCGGAAATTTAGTCTTTAATAATCTCATTTATCCTTACAGTCTCTCTACTCTTAAAATGGCTTTGTAGTTTATGCAAGCATCTAAGAACAACCCATGTGACCGAAAAAGATCTGACGTACAGTACTATAGTAGAAGCTTCGCCATCTAATGATCGAATAATGCTCAAAGGTTCTACACTTGGTACACAAGTTGTTGGGACTCAATGAGTGATTTAATTTAATGAGAAGCAATATAAATAACCGGCAAATAGTCACCGAAAAATTTAATCTACGGCTATTTAAACCGTCTATTTTGATGCTACTGCGACTCTAAAGTTGTTAAGTTAACTTAACTTATCGTAGAGTTCAGAAATGTTGGTTCCTGAGCAAATCTTTTTCTATTGACAAAAGATGACCGAAGCCTTAAGACACACTTAAGAAGCATGCTCCATTCCCAAACGAGATGCGACAGGAATGTTGGCATGGTAACGACTTCTTGAATAAGCCAACGTTGCCATTTTGGCTGCAGCTCCGTCTTATTTGGGCCACTATACTATCCTAATTGGGAATATGTAAACAGGAGTGGATTTTAAGGGGGTTCGTGAGTCGTACATGAAATATGAAAGATATTAATTTTGATCATATAGTAATCGTTCGTGTGAGGCCTCCATTCTCTCGATAAAAATTTAATGTCTTTTGATTTTGGCTACTTATTTGTCAAGTTCTTAGTAAGTATAAATCGATGTCTGAAAATATACGGATATCTAGTTTTCAAATAAACTGGTTGCTGGATATAATTGGTGATGTAGACACTTATAGGTATTTATAGGCATATATTTGACAGAAATTTATTAATAAAACGAACAAATATATAGAGATTATGACAGCTAATTTATCCTTAACTGGTTAGGATAATATTTGGGCGATGATGATTTGTTTTGTTTACTTTTTTTACAGTGTTTAATACACATCATTCCTGAACTTGTCGGCAAGGCTCTCACATACATACTGTAGTCTCCCCCAAAAGCATCCTGCACATATCGCTAACTGCTGGGTGATAGATGATATCTATAGGGTCATCCCCACTACTATTAGATTTTCTCCTTTTTTTAATCTCTTCTTTTTTCTTCTTTTTCTTTAATCTAAGAAACTCCAAACTAGTTTTAATTCACCAACTATAGTCCTTCTTTTACAACTATTTCGCACACATATCTTTTAAAACTCCAGTTTGGTTTTGGTTATAAATCTCTTATAACCATCTTTTATTATTACAACGATCTCTGATATCAACATTAAACAACAACAAGAAAGAAATCGACGCGATATATTTTCAATGAAGCTCTTCACCAGTTTGACTGCTTTAACTTTGGCTGCTTCAGCAGTTTCTGCTCAAGATGTTAGTAGTGAAATCACCACTACTATATATTCTACTATTTATGATTATGTCACCATTGTTTCTGGTTCCATTGTCCTTGAAGCGTCTAGTGCAGTTTCTACAGAAGCCATCACCACTACTGAACCTGCCCCTATTGTTGCAGTAGCTGTCAATATCACTTCATCTAGTGTTCTTCCTTCTACTTCAAGCTCTATTATCCCTACCACCTCTACTGTTTCTAATACCACCAGTGCTGCTCCTACCAGTTCTACATCCGTTTTTAATACCACCACCTCTAGTCTCGCCTTGAACACTAGCAGTGCTACTTCCAGCTACTCCAACACTTCCACCATCATAACCAGTGCCTTATTCACCAATGGAACTAGCTCTTTCAGTTCTGCTACTGCCACTGGATCCTCTAGCAGTGCTGAGACCGGTTCGTCTTCATCTACTGGTAGTGCCTCTTCCTCTAAAGCATCTGGTGCCGCTGTTCCTGGCTTCTCTTTGAACAATGGTTTATTATTTGGTGCTGCCATGGTGGCCGTTGCTGGAAACATCCTCTAAGTTACTCTTCAATGATATAATAACAATAATTTTTTTTTTATATTATTCAAGCAATAATATTTAAATGTTCAACAAAAAACTCGTGAATACAATCATAGTAAGCTACTTAATCTAACAGATTGAATCAACAGCTTAAAACCAGGTTGTACTGTTCTTTTATTAATTTGCTCTTTTCTATTTTTATATCGTTATTATTATTTTTCCTGTTTTTTTTTAACGCTTTGTTTTTATGTAGTTAGTTTTGATTCTGTCAATTAACGATTATAATTATTATATTTTATTATTATCCAAAAGTAAACAAAAACTGGCGTTTTTGGTAGCTGCGTATCTAAAGAGACTCGTTTTTCCACTAATATAAATACATGATATTCAAATCAACTAATCCCCAATGTAGATATTCTTCTATAACTTTTAAGTTAACCGAGTTACTGTAAAAAGTTACTATAAGTTAACTTATTTTCTACTTTAAATTACAAAGTTGCTGTAACTTAAACTGTTAAAGTAAACCTTGTTTGTTTACATGTAAATGTTGTTCTGCCGTGTCATTGTAGAATTATAAAATCCACACGGCTTAAATATTTTACAATATTATCCACAAGACCCTAATATCAACACAATATTTCTTTCTCAAATATTGGAATTCAACCAGCTAACACATAAATCATATATAAAATGCAACAACCGACTTTTAACTGGGAGCGACCAGGCAACCAATTAAGTCAGAAAAGCGTTATTAATGCTGACCCAAACAGCCTTAATCGGTCTATGAACTTGAGCTTTAATTCTTCTGCAGCTCAACCTCTGGCTGCTAATCAATTTGCTCGTCATGATTACTCTCCTTCGGTAGTTGATCAGATTCAAAAAATTAAAGATTCTTGGGATCCTACTAATCCAAATTGTGCATTTCAATATTACTTTTATAACAAGGTTGCTGTTGAGCAGGCTGTATTATACACAAAACCCGCTGGACAGGATCAGGCCAAATGGGATGAAGCCATGAACAAACGACCAGATACTTCTAGTATCCCGGTTTTAGCAGTAGGCTTTTCTGATCTTCAAAAGAGAGTTTCTTTACAACAAGCCCAGGTCAATGCCTATAGAACTAGAATGCATGAAATTAATGATAAATTGACCCAATTATCAACGCGTCATGACTTATATACCACTGTTAAAGTTGCTGAGATGAAAGCCAGACATAGGAAGCTTGTCCATCGAACATTGAGCTTAGCTGTTAAAATTCAAGTACTGAGAAATAGAGGTTATGTTCTACGACCTGATGAAGAGGTTCTCAAGCAGAAATTGGAGGAGTTGAATAAAGATATCAATGATCCTGTTGTATTTGGAAGAATAAGTGAAGTATGGGCCCGTATGAAAGTGTTAAGAGAGAGAGCTCATGCCTTGGACAATCAAATTAATGCATTTGGTACTACCTCAAACAGTTTGCTTGATTGGGAGAGAGATGAAGAACAACTAGATAAATTAGCAAAGATTCTTAAGGCTCAACAATCAGGAATTGCTTATCTTGCTGACATCCTAACCGAAGATACTGATAAAGTCGAAACCATTATAAACCAGTTAGAATCCTCAAAGGCATAATAATGTCTTATTTTAATGTAACATACTATTTAAATTAATTACGTCGTCAACGTTATTTTATGTATTAATATACTAGATCATCATGAATCGTTTATCTCGTTACTATAAGTTACTATTTACAAAAGATTGCTCTCCTTCTTAAAGGAAGATTACAATCATCATACAAAATGCCAAAAAAAAAAAAAACAAGAAAAAGAAAAAAAAAATTAACCGGATTCCTCATTCTTTTGTAATATGCTAATAAAATCTCGGAGCCGTTGTTGATACTTGGAGTCGGTCTTCTTTATAGCATCTTTTAAGTTCTTAGCTCCATCCGTTTTCAGTTGTGATACTGTTTTTATATCTCTCAACCTAGTTATATCATCGATATTTCTTGATAATAATTGTATCTTGAATGAAAATTTAGTTCCGTCTTCTATTTCGATGCTGTCAATATCAATTAACTGCTTTTCCAAATCTGACAACTGGTCAAGGATGTGACTAGATATTGACTTGTTGTCGCTATCTCCCCTAAATATAACACCATCAGAGCTAATTACTGATTCAGGATTTCTCAATGAATCATGGAATATAATTTGCAACTTTTCCAGTCGTTGAGTAGTGACTGGGCAAATATCTTGCTTGTAGTCGACAATGTCAGGAAATCCAGCTTTGGAGTTTGTCCCTAGTTGAGCAAATTTCGAATACACTGCTAAACTCTGTGTCAAATCTTTAGGTACAGGAGAAACTTTAAACTCTACTAAGACACATGACCGTAATAACTTTTGAACTGAAGGATTTTTCAACATGTTTAATCGGATGGTTGGCTTTCATTCTTACCTCTCGGGTGATTTTTCAATAGAAACGCCCTTACCCAGAAATTTAACATATTGTGAAACTTAGTAAAATCATTAAATATGTCATATTATTTTTTTTTAAAAATAGTATAGAAAAGATAAGACAAAATATATAGCATACTAGTTCAAGCCTATCTCTTGTATTTTGATTAATATGGTTCGTTATAATAAATGTGTGAGTGTGTGTGTGAATGTGTGGGGTGTGTGTCATCATTAACTTCTCAATTCCTTTCCTTCAATACTAACACCCGACTTTCTAGTCTTAGTAGGTTTACTACTCATCATTTTTTGTCTTAATCGTTTGAATTGATCATCATTCTTCTGCCTTCCACTGACTACAGAGCTCAAATTGTTCATAGGGGCAACGTCAAAAGTGACTGGTTTAACAGTGGGAATAGCCGCTCTGTTTCTTCTAATAGCAGCGGCCTCTGCAAGTGATACTGCTTGCTTACTAGGTGTGTTATTTCGAGCAACATTAGGATTGTATTGTGGGTCATCTTCAGCATTATATTGTCTTTGAACAACTTGCTTGTCTCTGTAGTTATCAGATCTGCCCATAATTGGTCTAGTCCACTTTCCAATTAATCGGTCGGCTGTTCGTTTAATATGTAATTGAGGTCGCTTACTTTGTTGATAAAAGATAATAACTTTTCCAAGACCACTTTCACGCAGATGGATAGTCTTGATAGGAAGTCGTTCAATAGCAGCAAATAGTTCCTTTTGAATCTCATAAGCAGGTAAAGAAGTATCCGGTAAAGGTTCAAGCCAAAGTTTAACCGATTCTAAAAGGTTGTTATCAAGAATACTATCTGCCAAGTTCTGCTTTTGTAAAACATCTCGAACTTCTGGCAAAAGTTGCAACTTATATACAGCTGGAACGCCATTTTTGATCGATTCAGCATCTTGAATAGCAGCTCTTCTCATTTGCTCTCTTAGTTTGGAAATTCGCTCGTCTTGCATTTGCTCAATATCATCACCGTCTAACTTTCTCTTCTTCTTGGAAGGCTTCAAAGCAGCATCGATTTTTCGTTCAAGTTCTCTTCTTCGTCGAGTCTCTGGATCCAAGTCAGCGTCATCAATCTCATCATCTCCACCACGTCTATCCTCATCATCTGAAAGGATAGTACCATCGTCCAAAGTCTGCGATCGGTTCTTTCTTTCTCTAGTCTTTTCCTTAGGTTGCGACGTGGTAGAACTGCTGGCACCAGCTCTTCTATGGCTCTTGATCTTGTAAACTTCTTCGTCAATCACTTGAGCTTCATCTTGAAACTGGTCTTCATCAAGATCTGATAATTGGTCGTCATCTTCCACATTGTCTAATCCACTGTTAGCTCTTTCTTCGTCGGACATATTTTCCTTTAATAATAATAGAATATGGCTAGTCAACCGTTATCGTTGTATATCAGAAACTTGTATGAATATTGCCTATATTCTGAATTAATGAGGATTACCCGTAAGTTGTACCTCTTCAAAATAGAAGAGCCTCATTTTATGCGGTGTAACTTTTCAACAAAGCTTTGACGACATTTAGTAAACCATTATTTTGAAGTCATTCTGATATCTTTTTTGGATTTCTTAATAATTTTAACTATATTACAAAATGTTCGGTGCCCCTGCTCCCCCATCTAAGGAAGAAGTTGAAGCTTACACTCAACAAGCCAACAATATTATCAGACAAGCTGTCTACTTGGCTGCAGCCTTATGGACTGGTATGTGTAACGTTACCGTTTTTTTACAACTTGAGGTATCAAACTCTAACTATTTAGCTCCCCTTGCTTTCGAACTCATCAAGGGTCGATTTTGATTTTTCCATACCAAGAATGATCTATTTATGTATAGGTGAAAAAAGTTTGCTACTTAAGAAGTAGCTGAGATATGTGTATATATGAACTTGCTTTGAATAGAACATTACCTTATAGTGGCCAACATGCTTTAGACAGACGAGATGGTTTCCAACTACTAAATCGTTTCCTATTCTATTATTAACATTAATACCATTGAGAGTGAAAAAAGTAAACGATTTCCAATGTTATAGTCTGACTAATTGATTTCAAATCAGATTGTGGAGTAATATCTTCTGATAATGCTAGTAGTAATATACTAATATTGTTGAGAAACTGATTCGATATAAGCATCAAGCAAACCTGCATAAAATATTTATGCTTGGTAATCCTCAATCAAGTTTAAGGTCAAAAGCGTAGAATATTTCTGTTAAGGGACCAGAAACCAGTGAAAAAAAGTAGCAATTATGCCAATAAATTTCCCATCTGTATTTATTTGATACTTTATAAAGGTAATCAGAGAAGTTGAGTCCATTATATCGGTTTGATGTCTAAAAACTAAACTGTTAGAATTTTTAGACCCCAACCCTAAACAATCAACCAACCAAATGCTTCACAATTTGACATCACCAAAGAAACTTGAATATATTGTCAAATTCTCATAGATATTTTTCGTATCGACCACCACCATCACAATGTCTAATAAAAGAGAGCCAACTGGTGATTTCACTACCTTACAGGATCCTACTCCTATGCCTCAAGGAATTCCTGATGTGCCCGAAATTGGTGCTACTTCTGCTCCATTAAAGTCTGCTTCTTATTTCATTGGAGCTAGATGCTTACCATACAACGACGACTACATGCTTTGCAAGCAAGAGGCCAAGGGAACTGGTGAATTGGACTGTTTGAAGGAAGGTCGACGAGTTACTAGATGTGCTATTTCAGTTTTGGAAGATATTAATAAGCATTGTCTTGAGGAATTCCGACTACACTGGCAATGCTTGGAACAAAATAATCACCAATTCTGGGGATGTAGACCTGCTGAACGATTATTAAACAAGTGTGTTTTTGATAAGTTGAACCTTGAAAAGAAGATTCCCCAAGTTGCTGCTGATGAACAAATTCACCTTAAGAAAAACCCTCTACTTAAGCCTAACACTGAGGACTACATTTCTGTTGCCGCTGCAAAGAAGGGTGGTGTTTTGTAAACTACAAAATATTTAATATTTAGCATGATAATAGAAGTATCAAAATTATGAAGATTGCTGTTACGATAATTTTACTAGGAGGGACTTAAGACAAGAACAACAAAACAAAAAAAAAAAAAAACATGGTAATAATAATAATAATAATAATAATAATAACGATATCTAAGCGCGCTTGGCTATGATTTCATTGATCTTTTCAGCAACAAATGTTAAATCAAACCTGAGAGCAATTTGAGTTGCAGCTTCCAATGCTTGTTGGGTTTCGATCATTGTAGCAAGTGCAACTGCCTTAGAAAGACGGTTTTCCTTACAACCAACTTGAATAAGTCGTAGAAGTAATTTGTCCATTTCTAATTTCTGGCTAGTATGTGAGCTATCTTCGGATTCTAACTCTGTCAATACTCTCTTTGTAAGCCATAGTTGCTCGCTGTCATGCGTAGATGGATCCACAGGCACGAAAACATCAAATTCTGAAGCAACTGGCAAAGGCAACAATGGATATCTATCGTTACCTTTAAGAATTGTACAAACAAATTTATTGTCCATAACACCAATGGGCCAATATCTTTCATTTCTACCTTCCTTCTTAGCGTGAATCTTACCATCGAAAATTGGTACCCACTGAGCTTGCAAAGGTTCTTTCCATCTATTCAACACCACCAATATTTCGTTAGAATCATATAAACAGGGGTGGCCTTGGTCAGTGAAAAACACTGTTCTCAAGTCTGCAGTTGGTGCTATGTCCACTACATCATCTTTCTGGTAGATCTCCCCAGTCTTGGAATTGAAAATAGAATAAGTTAATCCCATACCAGAGTTCCTTATTAATATAGTATTACTTTTGTAAGAGGCAGCACATATAACAGGATCTCTTGATTGTCTGGTAACCGACAATGGAGTTCCATAAATATTGAATATTCTAATAAAACCTTTAGATGTACACAGTACAACGATTGATTCTGACAGTGAGATAGATTGAATAGAATCACCCTCCGATAACGTATATTCCCAATTATCATTAAAACCATCATGAAACCTAAGCAAAACCTTGTTGGTAGTTGTACTGGCAAATAATGCTGCATCGGCTGACAAGCTTGCCAAATTATAGTTTGAGTAGTCTGTGAAATGGTACTCTCGATGGAGGCCCTTATCAAAGAAGTTTACTGTTACAGAATGATGTGATTCTTGAGACACTGTCCATATATACCCAGTGATATTCATGCAAAGGTATTGTCTACCGTGGATTATAGGAGTACTACCGGGTTGGAAAGGTTGAATAGATTTGACCCGTTTAAATACATGCTCATCACCAGCAGACTTACCATTGATACTATGATCATTAGTCTGTTTATCATCAGCTTTATAGCCAGCACCATCGTCATCTACAATCCAGTCGTCGTCCACCTCAGCAGTACCTTCAATAACATCATCACCAAAGTCGTTACTCAAGTCAAAGTCATCATCATCTAATCTTCTTCGTCTCTTAGTCGAAATGCTATCAGCACCATTGCCATTAGGAGCAATAGTTGAACCTGCACCTGGTATAGTAGAGCCAGCACCTCCATAAGGTAGATGCTTCTCTTTGGGGATAACTTCATCAAAAGTCAAAACTTGACCTCTTTGGGTTGCTAATGAAATCTCATTAGTTGAAGGACTCCATTCACAATTAATAGGTTCATTGGCTTCATATTTCAAAACATGTGTTTTACTAGCAGTATCCCAAATAAGGAGATTATTATCCATTGAAGTTGTCATCAAGTATTTGCCATTGGGAGACCATGCCATATCAGTGATAGCGTTATTATGGGCACCTTCTCTGAATCTAAATTGAGGAGTCCAATCTTCACGTGAGTATACTGCTACTTCGAAAGTCTTCGTAGCAACAGCAAATAGTTGGCCATCGGGATGCCAAAATACTGCAGAAGTTTTTATATCTTCAGTAGCCTTCATCTCGGGAACAATACCTTCCAAGGTGTATACATGATCAGCAGAAGATTCCGAGGAAATTGAATAGAAACGAATACTTCCATCCATACAAGAAATTGCGATCATCATTCCTCCAGGATGATAACTGATATGCTTGGGAGAAGCTGGGCAATCAATTTCAATAATCTTGGTAATATCTTTAGCATTGATAAGTTTTACTTGATGTTCATCTCCACAGCAAGCAAGCCAATATCCATCTGGACTGAATGCAACCTGACGAACAGGCATAGGACTTCTTAAGATCTGGCCGAGGTTTTCATTTGATTCCAAATCAAAAATATTGACTGTACCATCTTTAGAACAAGTGGCGAAGTTTTGGGATGAAGCTGATACATCTAGAATATGGTCAGAATGACATTCTAAGGTATCAGGTTCTACCAATTCACCAAATTGCTTGAATTTTCGAATCAGGCCATTTGTACCTACGGTGAGCAGGTATTTAGAATTAGGAGAATATGCTATTCGAATAATACCAGGAGGATGAGGGTGTCGAGGATTATTTTTAAATTTCATTACTGTATTATTGTGTGATCAGATCAAGCGCGTCGCGAAACATTCAATTCATTTCCATTTTCATTAATTAATAGCCAGCCGTACCTTAACACACGCGTACAGTCCATTGACCTGGTGAGAGGCTGTTACTTTTCACTTCAACAGTGTGTAAAGCCACAGACACATAAGAAGCATTGTTGTGAAGATATTCTATATATTAATTACATACATCCTAGAAATGAGTTTTTTCTCCTATAATTCGTTGGAATTGATCCTTGAAGTGGGTGTTATAGGCTATAAGTTACTGTAGATTGAAATAGTTTGTATGTCATAACACGCACTAGCTGAGGCTCACAAAAACATAACGGTACATTGTATACGTGGACTGCTGGGACGATAGATGGTTGTTGGCATTTAGACAGCATGGAGGATTATTTTGGTACCGATAGCCTACCATCAATCAGGCAAATCTCCAGAGAGGATTTCTCTGGGGAATCATTTGTTGTGGATGAGTTTTTAACCAATTTTCATAAATACCAAACATTAGAGGATTTGCATAAACAATTAAAGCATTGGGACAAGACATTATCCCATGAATTAGTTGATGTCATCAATGAAGACTTTGGAGACTTTGTGGGACTAGGAAACTCTTTATCAGGGGGTGATAATAAGGTTCAAGATATAAAAATGGATGTTATGAGATTTGAAAGTGAAGCCAAAACGATACAGGAGGAATTGATCGGACTTGCACAACAAAGTGATAGCTTGATTCGTGAGAAGCAACAGCTAGACAATTTACACAATAAAGCTACAACTTTGATATTATTTATTAAAAAGCTAGAGAGCTTGGAAACAATTGTGGGTAATCATGATAGTAGTAAAGCGGTTGAGGTCAATGATATTAGAAATTATAGCCGAGAATATAAGGCCCTAGAAGCTATTGTCAATCAAATTGGCCCACATGCTATTTTCGATGCCAGTCATTCTCGAATGACTAGAGCTCAATCAAAAATCTTAGAAATTATTACTGATAATATCACCAGAATAAAGCAGGAACAGGATAAATCAAAGATTCTTGATCTGTTACTGATTAAACAACAGCTTGCGACAAAACTTTGAACTATTTAGAAAGCGTATTGACGACTGATATGCATGTATAACAGATGGGAATTCTACATAAATATTTATTTATTATCTAATATAATTGATCAAAAAATTGATTTATATCGATTTTTTTTCAGCAATTTATTATTAACTCTAGGATATGAGTGAAATCTGATTCTGAGTAGCATGAAGATCATCTTCCTTATTCCCGAAGGTCGTCAGGCTACAATTAAAGAGATACAGAATTCAATGTATATACAAACAATTAAACAGATATAAGTATCTAAAACAGAAGGATGAAGAAGGCAATTTGGAATTTGTCATATATTATTAAAGAAGTTAGGTGAGATTTACCGTGATAGATCAATCTCAGAGAACGACATAACAAACTATTATACCGGTAATGTAACTTACTGTACCGGAGCAACACATCTAAATTTATTTTTTATTCTTTAAAATTCTCTAGATGCAGTAATAATAAATTTGAAAAATAAGTCTTCAAAAGGAGGCTTGGTGTTCCAATCACTACAGATAGGCAAACAATCGAACACAGCAGAATTCATGAGCATTGATAGAGCTAAAAAAATATTGAAACGGAAACTCATTTTGACGGGGGAGATCTGCTTGGAATAATTTCATCAATTGCCCCTTATTAACGCAAGATGCACAAGAATGTAATAAAGGATCTTACCTATTGGTATACTATTCTAGAGAAAGATATTCCAAAATTAGATGGTTTAACTGATCCATCAATTACTATAGCCTTTAATACTTTATAGTCACACCATTTGGGATGAAATATTTGATTTGCTAAAATATTTTTTGTTATATAATATACAATATTTTGTGCTGGTATATTAGTCATATATTATTATAATCGTATGTCTCAGATACTGAGTCATAGGAATTTGTTTACATTATAATCTTAGATTTCAAATATATATATATATATATATAAATCATAATAGTTTACTGTATGTTAAGGATTAAATCATAAAGAACCCAATATTCATTTATAAACTAAATTAACTGTCAAGATTCTACATTCTCAAAATTTTCTTTTATCAAATCCAAAGAACTACACAGTAGCTTGTTCAAGCAGTATAAAATACTATTAACTAATTTTTACCATACTAGTAAGGATGTCCACCGACAGTTATAGAACCTAAAAAGGTAGATCATGACTTGATTTTAGTAATTTGTCCTGTCAATCAGTTACAATAACAAGGAGACACACCGCCCAATAACCGACTTAGTTCCAGCTGTCTAACTTCATTTATCTGAATCTACAGTTGATCGCCATAAGAAGAAGAAAAAAAAAACAACAGAAAAGAAGAGAGGAAATTTGGAAGGAAATGTGAATTACAAGTGACTAGAAAATAACAATACTAGTTAGTGTAACAAGTTATACATAGTTTAAGCATGATAACGCCAATGCCTGTCAAGGAAAAGCCCGACCGCTTCTGTCAATTATAGCTCCACTATAGCTTTAGCACAAGATTAACTGTTACAGGCTCATGCATCCCAACAGAGAAAGAATCGCAATTTGACAAGTCCGTTAATCTAAAGTTAACGGTAACTTAACAGTTAAGAGCTACTTACATGGTTAAGTTAGCATTTGGCCGGTTACAACAATGCACAATAATCCACTCTTTGTGGTGGGCGCAGACAGGCGGCGGCTGTATAACGTAAATCTGTCCCGTAGTTTCATCCTGTAATGTCCGCAATTTCTAACTTAACGGCCAGGCGTTTGACCGAGGATATAAACATGATATATCAGTGCAGTTTAAAAGTTTACAAGAATAGTATCATTGGTTGTATTTCATAAGCTTTGATTGTGGAGTTCTGGGACATGTACTGCATAGCAGATTGAAATGGAAATGTAACAAGTTATTTAGCTAATTATGGCTAGAAAGAAAAATAAAATGCAAGATTTTCACCCGCTCTTAAGTTAGGTCTAGAAATTTTTTTTAGTGTCGTTCTGACTTGAAGATGTAAAAGACGAACCGGTAACAAGCTTGATTGTTGAAAATAATGCCATACATACCTTTAGTTATTTTTTGTAGTTGATACATGTATGCAAAAAAAGAGTCTAGATCAATTAAGTAAGGCGGGCACGAGGGAATTATCTAGGATAAAAAGTTGTTATAGATTGAATCTTGCATATAAAGAACAATGTCTCATTTTGGAACCCATAACTTTTTTTTTTTACAAAGGTAACTCACTTAAAACATGGACCCAATGGCTCAGAATAGATCAGATCAAGTATAGAAAGATATCATACCCAATAGATTGAGTTTCATTTTGAAAAGAGAGCTAGCCAGAACAATCGGAAGCAGAAGCGTTTTATTACATCGCTTGCTGTGAGCATGGATCGACCTAAGGGAGTTTACAATGAGCCACAAAAGGGGCAAATTTAATAATCAGGCCAGCATTTGCCAGTAACAACTATATTAGTGTGAAGGAATTTAGATAAACTAGATGCTATTAGTTCTTATAACTAAGGAGAAGGTCTATTGAAACACTTCAATGTATCATGCAAAACTAAGTTTTGATTGTTTTGTTTATGCCTCTTATATTATATTCTTTTCTCCTTTTTAAATCTGGAATTTCACGTTTTGATTTTATCCTTTTCGTTTCTCTGATTATTTAGAGGTAATTTCCTGTTTTATTGTTTCGAATTGGGATTCTGTTAAACGCTAGCACGGAGCCGGCAAACTTGGGGTGATTCTATTGTAGCATACCAATGTCTAGTGCAGAATTTGAAACCTTAACATGCACAGCATAGCACCTGTAACTATCCTGTGCTGTATATCTACCTGTACTTTGCCCCTCGCCCTCAAGCATAGCTCAACAGGTTAACTTAACCGTGTTATCTGTTAGTGAGGCAGTTAAATAACTTAATCATTTAAAGCTAACTTTAGTTTGGACAAAATAGGACATTTACATCAACGCACATCTGATTTAGATAATAATCGCTTGATGCATTTAATATCCAAAAGGTCTTTCAAAACTTAAAGCAAATGAAAAACACCCTGTTGGCGCTGAGTTGGCCCTTTAAACCAACAGCACCATAACAGGTACGTACAGGTAAGCTATACATCTAGTCCATAACAAGGCCCTTTATGTTCTAGTACCCCTCCTTGAACCCAATTAACATGCTCTGGGTAGCTATGAAGGGATTATTTAATAACTGTGTATTGAAAGAACCCTATGTTTAAGAAAGACTAATCATTTAAAAGATTATCTTTCAAAAAAAAAAAAAAAAAGAAAAAAAGAAAAAAAACAAAAACAAAAATAAAAAAAGAATAATAATAATAGAGCAATCAGGATTGCATATAATCAGTTGCTTCGTACATTAACAGAATTTTTTTTCCTCGGCCTATTTGGTTGCCGTAACGTTAACATTAGTTAACTTGACATTACTGAGACTTAACTTAACATAACTGATGTACCTTTGGTACAGCACCGTAATGTAACTTACCTGTAGTAATAACAAATGTCACAACATTCTATCTTTTCAAATAACTCGCTGCTAACTTTATTACAGATCGGAGATCCTACAAAACTGTATGCTGTCAGATATTAACAGGGCCAGCTAAGCCGGGGCAATCTTAAATTATCAGGCTCAAGTTAGCAAATTGAATGCTTCTGCACAAATTTCTTCAATTAACAGCTTCTGGGTTCTAGTTCTAGCTCTGGAGTCTTATGTTTTTAGCCATTTTACCAAATCAGTAAACCCACTTTTGCACCTGATGTGCTGTGTATATCGGAAACCTTATATGATGGTAACTGTAATTGAAGCCAATCAATTAAATATCCCGAATTGATTATTTCAAACAGATTTTATAGTATATTTATATATCTTTGACTACTAATAAGAAACATATATTAAAGTTTTCATCATATAGTCAATATCGTATCGAATCTATTTTGGTGAATGCTGCTGCTCCTGCTGATGCTCATGCAGCAGCCTCTGCTTGCTTTTTCTCAGCTATTTTCTTTTTCCTCTTGATTGTCCAGAACTAGCCCAGCCCGTACCTTCAGCTCATCCTTCCTTCGCGTCTAAAAATGCCATCTTCTGTTAACATGGTATGGTTACTGTAGTTTGTCTCCAGGTTGGCCTGTGCAGTTCCCGGTAAGTTAACTTAGTTACTGTTCTGTACAATGGGATATCAGCACCATATAATATTCAATCAAAGTTGTTGGTTTCTCTTTATCAAGTTGCTTTTTCTTAGTTGATTATATTCATTTTATTTTTCCTGGAATATTTAAAGTCGTCTTTCTTAACAATAAATTTGCTTTTATTTGATTTTTTTTTTAATCCGGTACATACGGGTCAAATTTGCTTAGTTCGTTTCTTTTTCTATTTCTATTTCTGTTTGGTCAGATAAGTATTAAGAGAATAGGGGGGTTGTCCTTGAAACAACAACAAAACATATTCCGTACAACTACCAATTTAAGAATGAAATTATTAATATTTATATTGCTTAACTTTACTCGGGAATCAGCTAGGCTTTAAAACATTTAAAGTTGCAAGGTGATACATAAGGAAAACTGACAAAAAAAAAATAAAATAAATAACAATAAATAGTTAGTTAACAAGGTAACGTTACATCCAAATTGTGTGCTTTGCATAGAGGTAACTAGCTTGGACTACATCCCAGACTGAGTACTGTAAGTTACATATAAAGAAAGTGAGGGTACGTCAAAAGTTACTAATTTCCGAACACCGCCAAACTATCCAAAATTTGCTCGATTGATTTGATCCGACAAATTCAATGGATATAGATAGTTTAAACAAACTATTAAAAGAGCTGGAACAAGAGTTCTATGACGGAGAGGCTGTGATCCAAGCTTTAAAGGACAGAACCGGTATGTTATTGAGTTATTGTCACATGTATCTCCTGTCTGACTACGTACTAATTGTATTAGATCCACAAAGCGTAGAAACAACTCAAAGGGTTCGAGCTGAGTTAGAGGAAATTAAAAATGATATCCGAGATGTTTTAGATAAGATCAAGTTATTGACGGAAAGTTGAACGATACTATTTAATGAGTATACGAACTAAAATTTTAATTCCACATCAAAATTACCGCTACCATTATTATCATCATCTATGAAGGAATCAAAATGACACAAAAAAATCTACTACCTTCCTTAAGCTTGTTATCACTTAACTAGAAACGATTTTATTAGCCATTTTGTTATTTCGTGTTTTTCTCTCCTATTTTATTCCGATCTCCCCAATGCTTTTTAGCACTTGACTTGAAGTTGTTCTTGTTTCTTTCTATCGATATTCCGCCTATTGTTTGCATATAATCTAAAGGTTGTAAGTAATAATTGTAGATACTGACAGTATTTATTGATCTTCTATTTCACAGCATAGATCCTAGCATCGGCTATGATTGTGACGGATGAAAATAATTTATAAATGTATTATAATGACATCAACTGATTTTTTCCATCAATTGTATTAATTCCTTAATATACTTGGAGGATCCAAACCTGATATCTAATTGGCAATTTCTTGACTTTAAATCATTTTCTTTTTTTTTTTTCTTTTTTTTTTTTTTGATTTGTGTGGATCTATATACTATTTGGGAACTCTCAACCAGTTCTATAATAATAGGCAATTTGAATCAAAATCATATAAGATTTCTTTTACTATTATTCATATTACTACTGATGTTATTACATAATATATTAAGACTAGGTTAGAAATCATCGTCGAACAGAAAACTATTCACAATTTCATCAACAACCAAGCAGCCAACTTAAATTATGCTCAGAAAAATGGAGTTAACTATAGATGTTTATTATATCTATTGTTTGACTGAATTATATAGCTTGAACATATCAACCATATTTATTTCGTCTGCAAAATATTGATACGAGCAACTCGGCCCTGCGAATATACCTGGAATCAGATACCAAGAATAAATATTTCCTACTATCAATAGCTTTAATTGTTCTTTGTCTCACCATTTGAATATCTTCATGATTTTACTAACTTGTTCTTAAGAAATTTGAATTGATATGAAAGGATCACATTATATATGAAGTAACCTTTGTAACACTTGTGAGTGATAATCCAATCATATTCATATCAATACCAACCGATTTTAAATATGTAATATGAAATACCACTACCAGTAATATTTTACGAATATTGACCTTATACTGATCTATTGTTACTCTTTTTCCCACTATACATACATATGCTTTGTTCTGCAATGTCAGTACGAAGATGCTGTAATACAGTCGCACCAGTTCTGCAGCTACCGCCCTGGCCACTATATCCCACCAAATAACATAACTTACTTTAACCCATTTACATGTAGAAATAGTAAAGTGTCAATTACTTAATTTGCGAATTTACCAAGAGGGCAGTTTTTAAACTGAAGTTAGAGGTATATATAGGATTTAAAAGAGCTCGCAAATAGATATCAGCGTTGGATATGTGGTCATGTACTTTCAATTGAAATGGACTCAAACAGCCCAACCATTATATTATGATACCTTATATTAAAGACCCATATTTGAAGCTGGAGACAGAACCACTATTATGACCGTTAAGATATTTACTTATCATATATATATATATATATATGACGTATGTGAATTAAAGGAATGTAATCCTAGTAAAGTTATTCTGCATAGATAGAGCTGACTTCAAATCTTAGTGCATTGCAATGAACAATACATATTATTGAATGAATTGGACCATAAGAAATAAGGAGGAAAAGCAACATTCCAAAGAAGCAATGAAGCCAATGGTACTCAGCTATAAAATATTCGATGATTGGTATTGACATCTATCAGTAAACAGTTAAGTAAGTTTCCTTTGAAATTATCTTTATAATACCGTCTTGATCTTCTAGTATTTTAACTACAACTAAACTATGAGGAAAACTAAAATACTCAGGCATTACCAAACATTCGAAAGAGAGTTGGGCTTTCTGTAAATGGATTTCAGGGAACTCGTCCAGAAGAAGTATAGGTTAACAATAAGAATATAGAATCATGTATACAAGGTTATCTTTAATGAACTTGATAAAACAACTAATTAAATTTATATCATACAATTTATAGAACTTCAGCAGTTTCCGTTTCTATGTAATTCAAAAACTGAAACAGGAGATCTTGACAATACTATACTATACAACAGAACAATTGAAATCAATTTGAATATATTTCTTTCAGATTTACCGTTATCAAACTTGAATATCTGACCTAACTGAATTCTACTATATATAGTTAGATAGACTGGCCTATACTTCAAGCTTCAATAGAGGTTGGGAGGAACCTAGATAGCAAAGCCTTCTAAATGTTCTCTTATATGGCACGCCCAATATCTGGGTTGTTCACTGATTCGATACTAATAAAACTAGATCATATATTTAATGAGCCTTAAAAAGGTATTAGTCTAGAACTATATGTATATCTATATTACTATTATAATTGCGTTTACATTATACATAGATTTACTGTAGAGATAGATAGAGATATAGATATTTCGTATATAGGTACGGCTGTATAACAGTTACTAAATTCGGTATCAATATTGATGACTAATGTTATTAACATTCCTTACTCATCAGGTTACAATTCAGGTTAGGATACAGGTCTAGGGAACAAAAAAATATATTTCTGAGCATGAAAAATTCCATATCAATAGAGTAAACTGTAAATTAGCAGGAAAAAAACATCGATTTGCATTACAACCATGGTCGACAGTTTCTTTGTTAATCCAAAGAAGAGAAAGTCTTCCTCTCGCCCAAAGACAAATGGAAAGAGAGTTAATAATGGTTTTACCAATGATAGTCGACAAGACAGATCCACCCCTAGAGTTCAACCAGCTAATGATGACAATGATAGCGATATTTCCATGGGATCAGAGATAGAAAGTGATAGCGACATGTTAGAAAATAGCTCAGAGGATGAAATGGAAAATAGCCAAGAAGATAGCTCGGAGGAAGATGCTCAAGAGACTGAAGCTGATAAGAGACGGAGGTTAGCAAAGCAGTATTTAGAAAATCTTCAACAAGAGGCTGACGAGACCTTGGAAGGAGATGAATATGCATTTGATGCCAAAGATTTAGATCGAGAGATTATAAGCAGAAGGTTAAAAGAAGATGTTGCTGAAACCAAGGGTAAAATATATCGGTTTTTGGCAGACAGCTTAAACTTCAAGAAAGTTTCTGCGAACGACAAAACAGTTAAATTATTTCATTCTCGAAGCTACACTCTTACTTCAGTAGCTACAAGATATCCATTTGCATATACCTGTTCTAAAGACTTGACCATTGCCAAGTGGGATATTTCTAGTCCTCACAAGGCTAAAGTTGTTCGACATTGTCGAGGAAATTACAAAATTAAAACTCCTGAGGAGAGAGAAAAATATAAGGGCCATTTTGATGAGATTCTATGCATTGCTGTTAGCCCCGATGGCAAATTTGTAGTTAGTGGAGGAAAAGATAAAAGAATTGTTGTATGGTCGGCGGAAACTTTATCGCCCATCAAAGTGTTTGAAACTAAGGACAGAAAAGGTGTCGTAATGGGTCTTGCTTTTAGAAGAAATACAAATGAGCTTTATGCAAGTTGCGCAGACTTGAAGGTAAGAACTTTCAATCTCGACCAATTAGCTCAGGTTGAGATTCTCTTTGGTCATCAAGATGAGGTTGCAGACATTAGTGCGCTTGGACAAGAAAGATGTGTTACTGTAGGATCAAGAGACAGAACTGCTATTGTATGGAAGATCTCTGAAGAGTCTAGATTGACATTTAGAGGTGCTGATAATTCTGCATTGGTGAATCATAAAGTCACCAAAAATACTAATAAAAATCTGGAAAAGAAGCCTGAAAGAATCTTGGAAGGAAGTATTGATTGCTGTTCAATGGTCGATGATCAACTATTCCTTACTGGATCTGATAATGGAAATTTATGTTTATGGTCAGTAAACAAAAAGAAACCTATATTTGTTTTACGAGAATCCCATGGAAGAAATTCTCCAATGACTAAGGCTGAAGTGTCTGGCGAGACCAACCCAGACCTTGTTGAGGTTCCTGAACCTCAACCTCGTTCTATTACTAGTATTTATTCTATTCCTTATTCTGACGTATTCTTTACTGGATCTTGGAGTGGGGAAATCAAAATTTGGAAGATTGGCCAAGATCAGAGAAGTTTTGAGCATATTGCTGATATTCCTAATATTAATGGAGTAATCACTCGACTTTCAGTAGTTGAGACTGGCTCTAGGAATGATGAAACATTTGTAGTTGTTGCTGCTGTTTCAAAGGAGTTAAGACTTGGAAGATGGCTAAAAGTTAAAGGAAAAACAGGGTTGCTGACTGCTGTGATAAATAGATTGTAATAAATCCCCATAATCAAATTGTATATTATTATCATTAGATGCTATCCGATATTATAAATTAAAATAAAGATATTTGACAATTCTTTTCAATTACAAACAAAGCCTTTAAATAAATGTCATTAAGCTCGTCATTATATTTTACTCCCCTTTTCATTAAAAGAAGATCCATGTAGAGGTCTTCTAACTGGGGAGGTATCATTGGTTCCAATTGTTCAAGACATTTGTCCCACATATCATAATATTTTCTATTTCGAAAAAGAGTTCGCTTATACAAAACACAGATAAAGCCGACAATGATAAGGGCAAACGGCCGCTTGTATCTCGCTAGTCTGATAAACATCGGTAATACTTGGTTAGCTATAGCAACAAAAGGGTAGAGAGTTTTCGCATGTGCTGCTCCGTCGAATAAGTTGTTTATTAATTCCAGACTGTGTTCATAACATTCCACCTCAATTTTGCCAGCAAAGAAACCTTCATTCGAGAGCTGATATAGTTTACCTCTCATATTTTCTATAATTTCAATCGAAGTTTTTGGTATTGGGACAGCTGGGTTGTCAAAAGTATCCTGCATCGTTAAAGCTTTTAATGGACTTGAAACCACTGCCGATATATGAGTAGCAAATAGAGCACTATTTCCTAGAGCTAGACCAAATATATCCACATTCCCAGAAAATGATAATACAGGTACAAGATCCAAATCGACTAATGCAAAGGCTAGCACAAGACCTGACGTTAACAGCAATTCATGAGGTTCATGTAGAGCTTTATCTTGAGCTATCTTGTCACGCAGACCATTGATACTTCTATGAATGTAAGTTCGAAATTGAAGATTCTTGGGTAGCTGTTGATGATTTCGGCGAAATTGCATATATGATGAAACTGCCAATATTGCGTTCATGACTAGATCAGACTGCAACGCAACTTGGAAAGCGTGGCCCTGCCACATGCGAACAATACTGAGCTCTCCAAGTGCACACAAAAATGAGCCAGTCTTCATAAAGTATTCTAAAGATTGAATTTCTAGAGCAGAGTATCTTCCTAATTTATAAGGATCGAGGGGAGTTGTATTAATCTCACTCAGGGACATAACTACTCCATTGATCCCTTTGTCGAGGAATATATTCGATGAGTCAGTTGTCTGTGCAATTTGCTCAATCTGAGATGCAGCTTTTTCAGCTAATACTCCCTGTAGTTTCCGCCCCCTTCGTTTAATAGGAGGAGCTGGGATATATTCACATTTACGCTTTGTTACTGAGCAATATTCACAGATGGGCTTTTGCTCGTCACACTAATCTGTTAAAGAGTTGATCTTTGGCCCCTTGTTTCTGATATCACTTACTTTTATATGGAGTCTCTTACATGAGGAACATCCATTCCTTGATTTTTTTCTTTTAACTACTAATTCCAGATGTTTATCAGACATCTCCACTTTATAACTATGCAGAGACTTCTGCAGTATTAAACGGGGCTCACAACTTTATTATATAGGCTGCTACGGTCTTTTTTTCCTACACAGATCGTCCATATCAATATGACTCGCATGCGTCAGGGAAGGCTGTGCTGACTTAGCCTAGCTGTGCTGCATCCTGTCCTGACTCATATGGTGGCTTTTTTAGCAGTTATTACAACTGTTTAAACTTAAACTGTCTTTATCAGGTGTAGATTGAAGTTAGTGAACCACGTAGTGCCCGATTGATAAGAGATGAAGATAGAGATCCTTAGAATATTCTGATGATCAGACTAAAGAAGTTTATTATGAGAATCTGTAACACTATTTTTATCTGAGAAGGCCAGACCAGTCTTATATTTGGCTTAACAGTATTACTAGCACAGTCACAGTCACAGTTACAGTATAGAAGTGTATTTTCGTCTGTCAATCTTAAAGACTTTCGCTTAAACATCCGATTAAGTAAGCTATATCAGTAACGGAGAAAATGGAACACCTTAACACTGAGAAAAAAAAATCAGCTAAATTACAGTTAAATAGCTTCACCGCATATGATAATCTTTTTATCAAGCCAATCCATCAATCCAATCCCTGGAAATTCACTACTGAACATTAAACTTTAGTCTACAAATATACACTTTTAACATGCTAAAGATTTCATTTCCTTATAGCTAGATCTAGAATATACACAAATCTTGACCGATATTAGTTTTGACTTTTTTGTTATGTTGCAATTTTTTAAATAGTCTTTTGAGACAAAACCCATCTTAAACTTTTTAACAATCCACCAATTTGTTTAAGATCTGGGCTTCTCCTTCTTCTCCTTCCACAAAGCAAGGAGAGAGACACCAGAGACCTTGACAACCTTGAAACGAACACCGGGAATATCACCCTTAGCCTTACCCTTTCTACCGAAACCAGCGAGCAAGACTTCGTCGTTCTCGTCAACGAAGTTAAGACAACCATCGTTAGGAACGAAAGCAGTGACCTTCTTACCGTTCTTGATAAGTTGGACTCTGACACACTTTCTAATAGCAGAGTTAGGTTGCTTGGCCTCGACACCGATCTTTTCAAGAACAATTCCCTTAGCGTGAGAAGAACCTCCGAAAGGAGAAGACTTGAAGGCAGTTCCTAAAAGTCTCTTCTTGTAAGACAAATCAGCCCATCTGTTATCACGACGAGTAGTTCGGAGCTTTCGAGCTGAGTTGAGTCCTCTAGGCTTTCCTTTTCCCATGTTGAAATATTACTGTTGTTGATTGATGAAGGAGTAGAGTGGGATGTATGAAATTATTCATGTATCTCTATCGCACTGCTACGTATATGACCGTCTGGGAATATTACAGTCTGAAACGCAGTCACAAAATTCCCATTATGTATGCGGCGTTCTTAATAAAAATTGCTGACTCCATTAACGTAGCTAAGAACATAAAATAAAATGAACTATCAGCCGTATGTTCTCTTCTGTGCGAATGTAAACTTAACAGATTGATAACATGAACTTAAAGTGAAGTAACAGTTGAACTAAAACCGCGACCAAAATCCATCAATTGTTAGCAGTACACTAGAATATATTAGGGTATATAAATATCTAAGACTGGGATTGCGCAAACCGCTAAAGTGTTCACTATAAGTTAACATGTAGGCAGGTACAGTTCATAGGACCAAATAATCAGATTTATTAGAATGCTCTGAAACTGTCTGAATAGTCACTTCCTGATTGATCGTATTAGCACTTCCCTAATATTTAACCCAATATCTTTCCATTGTTTTATATTTTCAGTTGATGTAGTAGATTTGATTCCAATTGCGATTGCATATATGTCAATTGCTGCAGTAGTAGCTGGAGTAGGTAAATGGTCATAGATCTATTCAAGGGTGTAAACCTCCACACCTATGTGAGATCCATTATAAAACTCGTTCGCATTTATTGTTTTAACTTACATGGTAGAAATAGATGATTTTTGACTGCATAATCGTAACCCTGGTTATTACTAACAAGGAACTGTACCATGTAAATGACCAAACGCTAACAGTTAACTAACGTCACAACAACCTCAGCTATATTTGATTAAACAATACAGATCAATAAATATTTAAAATGCGAACTTCGACCCTCCATACATAGTCATGTTATTGGTGGAATTCCTCCAGTTGAGTGGTTTATTTCCGAGAGATGAGCTCTATTGATCAACCTACAACTCTACATTGAGGTCGGTACGTTAAGTTAACTTAACTTAACTAACTTACCTTCCGACACGGCCAGATATACGTCCGAATCTCAGCCATACCTAACAATGGCTCCTCGGCCCGCCCTAAATTACTATAGTAACTACAGTAATAAAACTATAGTAATTAACTAATTAACGGTGCAACTTAAGTTAAAGTATAGCTCCGGGCTATACAGATTAATCCGTGTTTAAATGGTGTTCTACTTACAAGAGCCGATCATAGGTTAGTTCTACCTCTAGATTTATATTAACTCGATTTGCTTTGGATCAGGATATTTATTTCTTTTTCTGTACTGCCCTCAGATGCAACTAATAGTATTATAAATATAGTTAGGTTTGTAATTTCGGACCTTCACATTATATTATACAGATTGGACTGCCCCGCTACTTAGGACGGCGGACCGTAGTGTAGTGCTGAATGGCGGGGAAGGTTTAGTATCAAAGATATCAAAGGGTAGAATATCAGTCTAGGGTATCTAAGTTTCATGCTGTGTAACCGAAACCGCAGGGCGCGCGCCTACCGATAATACCGTCGAAGAAGAGTCGGCCTAAACCTCTACTGTGCACATACATACTTTATAAATACATCCGGGTTTCCCTTCAAAGTATGGGGAAACTTTTTTAACAATACTTCTTGGATCTAGGCACGTATAATATTATTAGTCTAATTGAAGGATATTTGAAAAGTTTTTATTCAATTTTTTAAGTTATATCTAGTTAGAGATTGGATTTATTTATAATGACTGAATATTTCTCTGACGAGGCATTACAACGATTAGGCTCTTTCGATCAGGTGTTGTTGAATGGGGTGGATGAAAATTCGGACATCTTCGACACCAACTCCACCCTGCTCATTCAACCAATCGGAAAAGTTCAAGCAGTTCAAGTGCCAAATACTGCTACCCCTGGTTATTCTAATATTTGGAGACATGCTAGTGATCCCAGCAAACTTGTATCTACTTACCATCCAGATATCAAGACTTTATACGACGTTTTCCGACTTACTGCCAACAAGGCCCCAGAAGCCGATGCATTTGGTGAAAGAGAGTTTGATCTAAAAACAAGCACATGGGGTGCCTACAAGTTTATCACTTTTGGTGAGGCAGCTATTAAACGAACTCAAATAGCTTCTGGTTTAGTCAAAGTTGTTCAAAAACATGCTCAAAAAAGTGCTAGTTCGAAGTTCCCAGTTGCCTTATACGGACCTAATTCCATCAATTGGGTCCTCAGTGACTTAGCATGTCAATCTCAAGCTTTACCTACTGTTTGTCTTTATGATACCTTGGGACCTGATACTTCCGAGTATATTCTCAATCTTAGTGAGACCCCAGTCGTATTTGCCTCTTTACCAAATATCCCTAATATTCTCCGTATTAAGAGTAAACTGCCACATTTAAAGGTCATTATTTCTTTGAACCCATTAGAGGATCCTAGATTTGCAGAACCTGCTGGTCATTCAAAGAGGGCCTTATTATCCAGCTGGGCTGCTTCACTTGACGTGGCTCTGTATTCCCTTTCTGATATTTTAAAGATTGGACAAGAAAATCCTATTGCCGATAATCCTCCAAAGCCGGATGACATTTATTCTATTAATTTCACTTCTGGAACTACTGGTAATCCAAAGGGTGCTATTCTTACTCATGCCAATATGGTTTCCAGTATAACTATGGGTAGAGTTAGTATTCCAGTCCCTGCCGGTCTACGTGCTACTGTATTTTCCTTTCTTCCACTGGCACATATTTATGAACGAACTGGTTTGTGGATTTGTATCTCTGCTGCTCACAGACAAGGCTATCCACATGGAAGTGTTTTAGAATTGATGGAAGATCTGTTCGTTTTAAAGCCACATTTTGCTAATATGGTACCTCGTATATTGAACAGAATTGTCTCAGCCCTTAAGGCTGCTACAATTGATACCACTGGATTAGTTGGCTCTATTTCCAGAAAAGCTTATGATGCTAAGGTTGCTCATTTAAAGAGCACTGGAAGCCCTACTCATTATTTATGGGATAGAGTTTGGAGCAACAAACTCAGAAAGAAGCTTGGGTTTGACAATATGATTTTTGTTACTAGTGGTTCTGCTCCTTTGTCTAAAAATGCAGTAGAATTTCTCAAGGTTGCTTTGGGAATGGAGGTTTTACAAGGTTATGGATTAACTGAATCTATGGCTGGTGTCTCTATCAGTCAAGCTGGTGAGGCAGATGCTGGTTCTTGTGGTCCTATTTGTCCTACCACTGAAATTAGATTAAGAGATGTACCAGATCTTGGATATTCACATGAAGACAAACCATATGCTAGAGGTGAAATCATGTTGAGGGGTCCTCAGATTTTTAGAGGCTACTTTAAGAATGAAGAAAAGACTTTAGAAGCCTTTGATAAAGAAGGATGGTTCCACACTGGTGATGTTGGATCTATTGATGAACTTGGACGTGTTTTTATTATTGATAGAGTTAAAAACTTTTTCAAGCTTGCTCAAGGTGAATATGTTGCTGCAGAAAAGATTGAAAACATTTATCTTTCTCGATCTCCTCTGATCAACCAAATCTTCGTTCATGGTGATTCTACTGAGAGTTTCTTAGTGGGGATTGTTGGAGCAGCTCCTGAAGCTGTTTCTAGTTTTGCTCATAGAGTATTTCATAAGAGAATTGCGGCCACTGATATTGCTACCTTGAAAGAGTTCTTATTAGAGCCCAAGACTAAAGTAGCTTACCTTAATGCCATCAACAAGGCCATTGAACCTGGCGTGCTTCAAGGATTTGAGAGGGTAAAGAATGCTTATATTTCCATTGAGCCTTTGACTCCTGATAATGATTGCTTGACCCCTACTTTGAAAATCAAGAGACCTGCATCTGTTAAGCTATACCGTAATGAAATTGATGCTATGTATAAAGAAGGACCTTTGGATGCTGCCCCAACCAAGGCTAAGTTGTAAGATACTAACCACGTTATAATAGAAGCTATTGTTTTTTTAATGAAATTGTTTAATACATCATACAATGATAAATACAATGTAATTATTTGTTTTTCTTTAGATTATGTATCAACCCCGGCAGGTAACTGTAGCTAATGGTGTAAATTACCTCTGGTACAACCGTACAGTAGTTACAACTTACAAGGCTAACGCTTTACACTGCGGCGAAAGTCAACATTATACGCTATAGATTTTGCAACCCCTAATTACTTAAAGCAAAGACACTCAATTCCTTCTATCAATTCCTTCTAAATTTCACAAAATTGAATAAATAGATATGTCAGAAGGTAATATATAGATGTATTATATCTCACTACAAGTGTATATCTAACAACAGAACTTACCCTCTTTGGCCATGACAAATATAAAGATGTTACTCAAGAATTCTTCAAACTTTCTGATGGTATGAAATCATTGGTTTGAAATTAAAGCAGGATTCTAACTAACTAACTATTAGAACTTGATATCGACCAATTAGTTAAAATCAGCAGTTTTAACCTTGTTGATGGTGTTCATTCTCTAGAAATAGGCAATGAGCGAATGGATACAGGTCTATTTTATCGTCCATTACAGCAAGATCTGGATCAAAGTCCTAAAATCGAGACAGAGGATGATGTCTTAGAGCTTATCGATCTATTAGTATGCCGAGAATTGGCTTGGCATAAAGGATTTATAATTTTCCCAACAGTTCTTAGTTGTGTCTATGTGGAAGAGATTGCATTAGAGGTGACGAAGATTTCACGAATGTTTGGAGTACCTTTTGAAGAGTCGAATAGATTGTTAGAAGAATATTTAGTAACTGCGACACAGGAGGCAGCGTCTTGGGCTGGTGTAGCAAAGGCTTATATTCTAGGATATCTTAAAAGTGTCAATGCTGGTATTCAATTGATGGATCCATCAGTAAATAATGCTATTTACCCAGAAGAAGATATTATGACTGCTACCAATGGTGTATCGTTTTTGGAAGATGTGAGCATTGAAACTATAACAAAGTTATTACAAACTGCAGAAAAATGGATTGTATCACAATCGAAAAGGACTCTAGTTTCTAAGCGATTCAAGCTGCGAGTTGAATGGTTGTATGTTTTGAGTCAGCGATTATCGAAAAAGCAGAAGCCGACCCATGTCGCTGCTGCTCAAACCTTGCTAGTGGACATTATTTCTGGACTGGATACTACAAAAACTTCAGAGTACAAATTCGAAAAGTCATTCTCCAATGGTATACAGAGTCGACTTATGAATCCAAGTCCTGTTTTGGAATTGCGAACTTTGCCAGTGGCCGAAGCATATTCATTATGGAAGACTGCTATAGACACTATCTTGGATGCCCGTAAAGTATTATCTATCGATCATTCTACAGATTTGCTTTCTTACTTTTTATTATTTTCCGAACAGAACCCCCGTCATTTATGTGTTACCAGAGCAATACTTCGTAATGTAGTAGGAAGGAATGATATGCTCGGACTTCCTTTGAAGTCATGGGTTATGAAAGACATAGTTGAAGTGGCACCACCTGCATTTAGAGAGCAATTAGAATCTACAAAACCTTCCATTAAGAAACTATTTGATCCTTTTCTCAATCAAGCAGCTCTATGCTATACAGATTTGTTAGTTGTTATGTGTCAAAACAGACCCAGACAGCGCCAAAATTTAGCACATTGTATCGTCTCTTGGGATAGTCTACAGGTTTCTGCAGATGCCTTGGATCAGCAGTTGGAACAGTTATTTGGAACTCCAAAGGGTGAATCATTCATAACTTTCTCATCTTGGGTATATCTGAGAAAGCTACAGATAATGCTTTGGGTCACTTTGTTAGGATTTGAACTAGAAGTATATAAGCCCTGGGAATTTTACAGCATGTATTTTGTTGCTCACAGCCTTTGTATGGATTTAACTCGCCATCTAGAAGCAATTAGAAATTTACTTGGTGCAAATAACCAAAGAGATGCTAGTTTATTTATCAGCTCTCTCTTGTTAGAATCTATGTCTTTGGATAGCATAATCCAAGCAAACCAATATCTCAGTTTAGCATATGTACAACTTGGAGTTATTCAAGAGCCTTCATTGTCATCGCCGAAATTGATTTATGACCTTCGCCTGAAGAACTTTTCTTCGGTAGGAGTGCCAGAGCTGCCAACATATGAGGAAATACATCGTATTAAACAGCATATTGATATCAAAACGTCACTATCATATGCTGTCAATGCTGCTACTGGTGCTAAAAATCTAATCCCTAATACTGCTTCTGACCACCCCACAGTTAAATTATTAAAGAAAACATCAGCGGCCATAAATATTGCAGCAGCTATTTTACGAAAAGCTGAGCCGAACTATCTTAAGACCAAGAGAGCAGTTATAAAGCCTGAAGCAACTCATCACTTCTTCCCAGTTATCGGATTAGCACCTAAGTAGTGGAACAATGTACATATATGAAAGGAAAACAAAACAACTCTACAAACAGATTAATTTTTTTAACAGTCATTTTTTGTATTGACTTCTAAATAGATTATATAACAAGGAAGAGATGCTTAGGGTTGTTTTGAATGTAGAATGTCATGTTTAAAAGAGTTCATCAGCGTAAGGCAACTCGTTAACTTGACCAACAACAGAGACAGCGATCTTACCACTGACCAAAGCAGCAGCAGCCTCCTTGAGTGAAGCTTCACTGACACTAGAGACATCAAGGGCCTTAGCAATAGCACCAACAATAACGTCTTCAGTAGACTCAATGGCAGCGAACTTAGCCTTGGAGACAGATCTGGCAGCTTGTTCAGCAGTGATACTAGAAGCAGCAGCCTTAACAGCAGCAGTAGCATCTAAAGCAGCTTGCTTGACGGCTGCAGCAGAGGCGCCAGAAACGGTGATATATAATAAACTGGCGTCAGAGAAAGATTCAGCAGTAGCGTAAACACTGACACCGTTCTTAGCAGAAACACTTCCAAAGGGGGACGAAGCACCGAGAGACCACTTGACAGAAGGAACAGCAGTTCCGAAGTATTGAGCAAGAACAGCGTTGGTAGCAGCGGCAGAGGTACCAGCAGAGGGGAAAGCAACAACGACAACATTAGAACCAGCAGGAGCCTTAATTCTAGACTCACCAGCAAAGGCAGCAGAAGCCTTACCAGTGATGACAGAACCAGCGTGAAGAGAGTCAAACTTGTTGGCAACCAACTCAGCTAAATCACCAGAGTTTACACCCTTGGCGACAATGCTAACGTTGGCCTTGGTGTAAACCTCTCTAGCAAAAGACTTGATGCTATCAATGGAAACAGGATAAACAGGTTGAGCAAGCAAGGAATTTCCTAATCCAGATCTGAAGGCAACCTCATAAGCGGCCTCAACAGCAGTGTAAACAGCAGACTCGTGAGCAGCTTCATAATCTAACTCAGCTAAATGGCTAGCTTCCTCATCGAGTTCGTACTTATTGTAGATGGTGTGTTGAGCAACGTCGCTGAGAGCTTGAACGAAGTAGGGCAAGTCCTCTCTCAAGAACTTGGTGGTCAAAATCAAGTTCTCTCTGGTCAACTTGGTGGACAATTGACCACCCAACAACTCGGATTCACGAACCAATCTTAAAGCAGACTTAGGAGTGGTGTTTCGGTAGGCGAACTTTTCGAGAAGGTGAGCAACACCGGGAGCATTGGCAGGTTCGTATCGGGATCCAGCCTTGACAACAAGAGATAATTCAGAAACAGGACGAGAGTCTTCGACGGAAGCTACCTTAATACCGCTGACCTCAGAGGTAGAGAGCATTCTCTTGAAGACACTGGCTCTAGGAGCAGCGCTTAATCTTGATCTAGCCAACATTTTTGTTATTATGTAATAATCTAAAAGCCTTGTACAATTAGAAAAATTATTGAATATTGTACAACCAAAGAACCACCTATGGCACGTGTGTCAGAATGGGCAGAAATTTACCTGGGAGCGGTACAAAATTTGGCAGTTAAAAGGTTGTCTAGTGAAGTAAAATCAAAGATGATATATTTTGTCAAGCGAAAACGTTAAAGGCTGATTGGTTGGCATCTGGGGCTTATTCCTAACCCTTGGGTCTTTTCGACTCAGAAGGCCTATGAGGTGATGGTTGAAGTCAGTTAACTTACTTTTACACGTTAACCGAGCCTCACGAGGCGCTAGTGCACACAGGTTAAATGTCACGTATTGTTAACTTGTAACGACCGATTATGTCTAGGGGTTTAATTTCAATAAAACACACTGGAATGGAAAATACCGATTTATATAGACGAAAACCGACGAAGGAGGAGCATATATATCAATATTATATGTTAATCTGAAGAGAAAAGAAAGTAAATAATTCTCTATATAACAGAATACGCGTGCAATTCTAAATATTCAATGCCTACTGCGTAACTTAAGTTACTGTGTGTAAGTAATATACATTTTAATCCGTACGGCTGAAACGCGGCTGCTGGTTAAGACTGTCTATCATGATAATACTGTAGAGTATCAAATAAAAAGAAACTAGCAATTTGGTCTCTAACCATCAAGACGTGAGTAAAAAAAAAGTTACAGTGGGAGATATTTAACCCTTTATTTTTATTACCGATACCAGTATTTTTCAATCACCACCAAATAGTTGTAAAAATTAATATCAAAAAAAAAAAATATCGGTGATTGACATGGCTACTAAGGAACTGGTAGACTTGTGTAAGCTGGTTCTTCAAGACTCATATGGAGAACTGGCATCAACTATTGTTGGTACGCTGTTTGATCATGGAAGGCTACCAGCTAGTCAGATCTCAAAAATATGTAAGTTACCAATAGCAACAGTTAATCGAGCTTTGGTAGCCTTACTTCAAAATCGATTTGTTTTATTTTGGCAAGAAAAGTCTGGATCAAAACAAGTGTACTATTATTCCAACTGGCGCCAAGTCTATGGGGTGTTATGGACAGGTCAAATGTTGAGTGTAGTAAATGATATGGTTAGCGACGAACCAGAATCTCATGCCCCCGAAATCATCAAAAATATGCATGTATATGGTCATATGAAGGTTGAAGACTATCTTGGAGCCTATTCTGAAGATATTGTTGACTCTGTGGTCAAGGACTTGACAAGTCTCGTTAAAAAGAAATTCTTGCATCCATTGTATGATATTGACTTCCACCCAATGGAAGATATATACCAACAATTATATCAAAAGCACATAACCCAATTAGCAAGTGACAGGTCTGCTCCCCAATCTGAGTCAGGCAAAAAAGCTGCTGCCACTGCTTCTGCTGACAAAGACATACAGGCTCTTATTGCAAAGAAAGATGAGCCTAATATTGGTCTTGTTAAGGAAACTTCGAAAAGTACCTCTGGCGTGTCTGCTGCGACCAAACGTGCCTTGGGTAGACGGTCAAATAATATTGAGGCTCTATCCAATAATGGAAAAAAATATAGTAGCGAAAGTACCTCTGATGGCTGGATAGTTGATCGCGAAATCGTACTATCAGTTAACTATGACAAATTCTTAATCATTGCTCGGAATCAAGAGTTAGTTAAACTTGCTTCAAAAAGAATTGGAAGTGTCACCAGTCTAGTTTACAAAGCTCTCCTTCAATGCTATGAGGATCGGCTAAACAGATGCAAACAAACCAATACTGACGAGGGGGTTGATTTTATCGTATCAACTTTAGAAGTATCTCGGAGGATTAATATTCCAGCAAATTATTTACAAGATTCTTTAGCAAACCCATTGTCTATTATGAAACGTAAAATTAAAAGAGAGTCTATGCGAGGTTCTAAGCGTCGTAAGACTGATTATGATGACGAAGATGGCATGGATGAAGATGACGAAGATGAAAATGATGATTTCGATATTGACCGCGCATTATCTGAAGATGACCAAGAGGATGAGGATGACATATTAAATAACCAGAATGGTTCATCCAATAAAAAGAACAACTTGGAAGCAGTAAATCGACACTTGGAATTACTAGCAGATAATGAGATTCGCTTTGTTAAAAAAGCTGGTAATAGAGGTGGTGGTGAATGGCAAGTATCTTTCGAAGATGCCTGTAATGATCTTAGAAGAGTTACTTATGAGGATATTATTACAAGTAAATTTGGCCCTATTGCTACTAGATTATTACGTGTTGTACGTGAAAAAGGTAGAGTAGACGAAAAGCTTTTATCTCAAATCAGTCTGCTGCAGGCAAAGGCTATCAGAAGTCATTTAACAGATTTACAAAATATTGGATGTTTAGATTTACAAGAAATCCCTCGAAGCAATGACAGAATCCCTGGAAGGTGTTTCTACCTTTGGTTTCACAAACCCCACAAAGCTTATACTTTAATCATTCAAGATATGTACAAGTCAATGAACAGAGCTTATTCTAGACTGATCACTGAAAGAAAAAACTCTAGTATTCTTCTTGCTAAATTGAATAGAGAGGATGTTCAAGGAAACGAAGATACATACCTGTCTAATCAAGAGAAGATCGAATTGCAAGAATTACGCCGAACTGAAGAAAGGTTAGTTGCTCAATTGTTTAGAATTGAAGCACTGGTAAGAATTTTCAGAGATTATTAGTTTCAGGTTATTATTTATTAGCATCTTTAGGCATTTAGTTTTTCGCCCTTTGTTCTTTTAGACTGCGATATAAGGCATGATTTAATTATTTATTAACATAACATAAAAAAATGTACATATTATTTTTCTTTTAGCTGAAATTAAACCTTAAACTTGTGGTTAGACCAGAAGGCAGGTGGTAATGGAATATCAAATGGTGGTCTTTCAACTACTACCAACTCACCAGCACCAATGGTATCAGCAAGTAGCATAGGTCTATACTTTAAAGTAATCCAGAAGGGAAGACGTCCAGGTTCAGAACCCTCAGAAGGCCCGGTTTCCTTCTTTGAAATCTCATGGGCTGCAAGTGTATCAATTTTCTCTTCTTCTCCTGAGACACCTAATTTATCATGTCTTCGTTTGGGTACTCGATTAGCAGGGAAGTTGACGCTTAGATCAAGAAAGCAAAGCCAGTTTGATCCCCACAACCATATTCTATGAGAAGATGAAGCATCAAAAAAGATACCACAACACTTATCAACAAGACTAATAAGATCTTGTGGTAGTAAATCGGAATTTCTTTTAGACCATTCCGTTAGCGATTGGGAGTGAATGTCAAATTCTAAAACCTTGATTTCAGCAGTAGCTACAACCAAAGTTTCATTTTGTGTGAATGATAATGCAGTTGGCGGGGTACTAAGTTTTGCTAATTGTCCAAGATGTGCTGGACTAGATCGGCTAATATCATAAATATTAATAAGTCCAGAGGGACGGGCAGTTGCTAGGTATTTACCATTTGTTGAAATAGCAATCCTGTAAATGTTGTTGGCAGATGCAATTTTGCTAGAAGAGTTTGACTCGTAGTCAGTATCGTCAGGCTCTATTTCGATAAAGGTATTTTTATCAATGTCATATCGGATGATTTCAGACTCTGGAGTAATGATAATAAGCTTAGATGAACTATTTGGTACCGGGACAAATTTAACAATACTGGAACCTTGGTGACCAAGAATGCTACCCGCTTCTAACTCTCGCTTTGAGACCTCTAATTTACTTCCATCTTCAGAGGCTTGTAGGTCGAATAATTTAATTTCAGCCAAAGTGGCAACTGCTAGAACTTGTCCATCAGCAGACAGAGAAGCACTAGTGATGTTTTCTTCATTATTAAGACTGAGTTTGGCTACTAACCTTTTACCTTTCTCTTCTAGTGGGTGTTCAGCATCTGCTTCAATATATTCATCAATCTTCCATATTTTCACAGTTTGGTCAGACCACATTACTAAAAGTCTAGGCTCTGCAACTGCCTCAACACAGGGCTTGTGTTTAGTGATGGGGAGCTTTCTGAACATTCCATCCATAAAATCAGTGACAGAAGTGATAACAAGACTTCGTTCAACACCACCAGATAAAAGAAAACTAGCACCTCTAGCTTCGAAAGTAGCCATAGCACGGACGTCATGAGCATGTAAAAGTCTATTGGTAGAGTTAGCCCATCTCTTGAGCTTCGTATTAACCATATTGTAACAAACAATTTTTCTATCAACACCAGCAGAGAAAATTGTCTCGCCCTTAATATCACTAGACAAACACAATATATCTGCTTCATGAGCCTGGAAGCTTTGCTGTAATGAGAAATTGTTTGCATCCCAAATTTTCAAGCTACCAGTAGAATCGCCGCTAACAATTTGCTTACTTTTAGGCAATACCATAACCGACCAAACCAAGGTATCTTCTCTTCGAGCTTTGTCGACTTTCATAGTACTAATAATTCTTCCATTAACTGTCGCACTTGTACTCCATACCCGAATACGTCCGTCTGAACAACCTCCAACAATTTGATCTTTATCTTTCCAAGCTAAACTCATAATTCTTGATGTATGTCTTTGTAAAATTCTGAGATGCTCAATAACACCAGGTACACCTGATGAGATATCTAATAAGATAACTGTACCATTATCACACCCGACACTAATTTGTTTTCCATCAGGAGAAACTGCTAGTGACCAGATCACTCCAGCGTTACAGTCATGATTGACCAAAGGTAGTCCTGTGTTCAAATCCCATTCAGTTATACTGGTTGATCCGCCGATAGAGAACAATCTACTACCATTTGACCATGCTAATCCTTCGACAGATCTGCCTTTACCACCCTGTAAAGTCATTTCATGAATCCAACTCCATCGTGGGTTCCAGATCTCGATGTCACCATTAGATCTACCAACTGCTAGACGTAAGTGACTGGGAGCATTTACTGTCAAATTACTGGCAACATTAAATGCAAGAGATGTGATTGTGTGAGGTGTAAAATCAACAAACCTACACCGATGAATATCCATGTTGAGATGCTATAGTATGTTATTAACTTAGAATATTTTAATCCACCAGTATTTTACTTTTAGCCATAGTTTTTTTTTTTTTTTTTTTTTCGGTACATAAATTTCGCCGCACGGCTGATTGTTGCTGTAGTAACAGTTATGTTTTGATTTTGATGATGGCACGGCGGAGTCAAGATTAAATCGCCTTTTCTCCTTCTACAACTTCATTTAATTTCATTAAATACCCTTTACGATCAAAATGTTACGAAGATCTTCATTACCCCCAGGGGTTTCTGAAGGAGATATACAAACTTTATTTAATCTAATAGGTCAGGTTTTCGATAGTGCTCAACGATCTGTTGCAGCACATAGAAAGCTAGCTGTCAACCTTTACAGTCTTCAAACTAAGTCAAGTAAACATGGCCTTGAACATATCTTCAACCGACTTATTTCTGAAATGATTAATCGCGTTCTTCCTACCAAAAGAACTGATGTTGCTGCAGACCGTATTGTAAGAATGATTGATACCTTTTTTAACAGCACCCAGAAGGAAGAGCAAACCGATGAGGACGAATCAACAGTAACATCGCGTTTTGCAGAGTTCTTAATTAGTCATTTGAGACAAGGAGTGCAATCTAAGGATAAAAATGTCAGATTTAGATGTTGTCAACTTATTGCCATTGTCATTAACCACGTCGGAGAGATCAGTGATGACTTGTTTGACGCCATCAAGCATGATCTATGTAAACGACTATATGATAAAGAAGCTCCAGTTCGAATCCAGGCAGTACTCGGTCTTTCAAGACTGCAGGGAGCCGAAGTGGACGAAGAAGATGAAGAAGATGAGAGCTCTAACAAAGATAAGGATGACCCTATTGTGAAGCTCTTTGTTTCCGTACTCCAACACGATTCCAGCCCAGAGGTTAGAAGGGCTGTGTTGTTTAATTTACAGAAGACTTCAGCAACTCTTCCCTTTTTACTTGAGAGAGCCTGGGATACAAACCCTCTAAATAGAAAATATGTTTACTCGCGTACTATGAAGGAAGTTGGAGATTTCCGTTTACTTAGTATTAGTATGAGGGAAAAGCTTTTACAATGGGGACTACAGGATCGTGACAGTTCTGTACGTGCTGCAGCTACCAAAATGTTTGTAACATCATGGTTGGAAACAGCAAACAATGATCTAGTTGAACTGTTGGAAAGACTTGATGTTCTCAATAGCAAAATTGCTAAGATCGCAATGGAAAGTTTTTTCGATTCTCGAAAAGACGTATTAGAAAAGTTAGAGTTTTCCGATGAATTCTGGCATAATTTGAGTGCAGAGTCAGTGTTTCTCGCACGTGTTTTCAACGGATACTGTATCGAACATAAGAGAAATGAGCTCATAGACTCTCGGATGCCGGAATTAACAAAGTTAGCTTTCTTGACTGAACGATATATTGAGGTACTTGGACAACAGGACGATACCGAATTAGAGTTCATTATTGAGCAATTACTTTCAATAATAGAGACTTATGACTTTGGAGATGAGATAGGAAGGAGAAAGACTCTCAGTTTCCTAAGATTAGCTATAGTCAAGCAGGATCTAAATGAGATCTTGATTCAGAAGTCGATGCAGATTATCAATAAAATATCTATTAGTGAACGGGACTTTTCTCAGATACTCATCGAATTGGTTGCTGATATTAGAGATACCTTAGATGATCTATCTGATACCAACAGCGAAGACTCCTTCCATACTGCTTCTTCATCACCGGGCCCTGGGTCCACTATTGTCAAAAAGCCCTCATCATCTTCATTAGATATCAGAGAAAAGGCTGAACAAGAACTTGTTGTTTTATTGAAGTGCTTGTCAGTTGTCCAATGTTCGCTGGAGATGATTCATAGCCCTATTGAAGATAATATTCACCTCAAATCTGTTTTAGATGGACTTATTATACCAGCAGTCAGAAATCAAGAATCTAAAGTTAGGGAACGAGGAATCCGATGTCTTGGATTGTGTAGTCTTAATAGTAAGAAGCTAGCTACTGAGAATATGTTATTATTTGGACACTGCTATACCAAGGGTTATGAAGCACTCAAAATTGAATCTATTCGAATTATCACTGATATTCTATGTGCCCATGGTCTTGAAGTCGTTGATGTAGAGGAGAGCATCGATAAGATGAGTTTATATAAGCTTTATTACAAGGCAGTACGAAATGCAAATGATAGTACAGTGCAAGCGATTGCTGCTGAAGCACTCTGTAAGCTGTTATTACAAGGAATATTTACAGAAGAAGATCTTGTTAAAACAATCGTCATGGTTTACTTTGACAGCTCTACTTCTGATAATGACAAGCTCAAACAGATTCTTAGCTTCTGTATTCCAGTCTATTGCTATTCTTCTGTCGATAATCAAAAGCGTATGGGAGAAGTTGCTGTTGATAGCCTTCGACGTCTCACCAAGGCTTATGAGACAGATCCCGATGATATGGTTAGCCCTGCACAGATCTTGCAACAACTTATTGACTGGACTGATCCTACTAAGGTTGTTAGAGATTTAGGTCTCAATTCGTCTGTTCATGTTGACCTTGGATTAGCCATGATCGAAAGAATCAAGGAAGTGACATCAAAGGATGAACGACGAGCTTTATGCGCTGGTTTATCTAAACTGACATTTTGTCGTCAAATTGGCCAGGAAGCAATTAAAACGCTACAAACGATATACAGTGAGCTCTCAGTAATTCTTGAACAGCAGGTAGTTTTCGAACCTGTATCCAGAAATGCCTTGATGAGATTTGAAACCGTATTGTCAAAAGTACTCAAAGAAGCAATAGTTCCTTCTCAAGAGATACCCCCTGCAGCAGTGGGGTCAGTTCCTAATTTGGTTGCTTCAGAGGCATGAAACTACTATATAAATAGTTATTATTACTATTGAAATAGGGAAATTATACAATTATTTATGGATAATATATAAGGAATTTAAGTTTATAACTGTTTTCTTCAAGAGTCTTTAAGGGCTGCAAAGGTTTTATCCCGTAGTTTACGTAGACGTAGGAACGCACTCTACTACAGTGTTAGTGGGTCCTGCTGTAACTTAATTAGAAGTTGGTGCGGCATTTTAAAGTAAGACTACAGTATCAACCCTTTTGGGCCATGGCTTGGTCGTTCCTGTCGTTTAATCGTCCAATGCCCAAATAGGACGTCAGTTCGTATTCCTCGCAAACGCCAATCAGTCCCAGAAAGGGGGAGAGGTGTTAAGATCAAGGTTGAAAATTCAGGTCTGCATATATAGGTCTACCTGATTTTACCACCTTTCATCTTACCATTCTTTGGATTCAAAGATAAAATACTAAATTATAGAAATGGCTACCAAATTGGCACCTAAAGATTTCAAGGCTGATGCTGAATTCGCCAAGGCTCTTCACGGAAGTGGTGAGCGAGGTGGATTTTCTGCTGTTCTTGGAAAGAACCGAGACGCTCAAGAAGCTGCCGTTGATGGTTACTTCAAGCATTGGGATAACAAGGGTCCTAAGGAAGAGACCGAGGAAGATAAGCAAGTAAGTAGAATCATCACTTAATATTGTAATTTGCTATTGGTTTGTTTTGGTTTGAGTGGATGGAATTAAACTCAAGTCGAACACGTTAGAACCAAAATCATGTGAAAGTTAAGCATCATACGTGATAGTATTCTAGGAAGTTGTGGAAACTAACTTGATTTTTTAGGCTCGTCTTGATGACTACTCCAGTTTAACCAAGCATTACTACAACCTTGTCACTGATTGTAAGTTTTTTTTTTGTTTTTTTTTTTTTTGATTTGTTAGAAGCTTAGCCTTTCAGGAGGCTGAACTGTTCTAGGAGAATAAATCTAACTTATCAGTCTACGAATATGGATGGGGCTCCTCTTTCCACTTTTCTAGATACTACCAAGGTGAAGCTTTCAGACAAGCCACTGCTAGACATGAACATTACTTGGCTGCCCAAATGGGAATCAAGGAGAATATGAAGGTCCTTGATGTTGGGTGCGGTGTTGGCGGACCTGCTAGAGAGATCCACAGATTCACCAACTGTGAGATTGTTGGTCTTAATAACAATGACTACCAAATCTCTAGAGCTAACTACTACTCAAAGAAGTTTGGTTTGAAGAAGCTTTCTTTCGTCAAGGGTGATTTCATGCAAATGGACTTCCCCGACAACAGCTTTGATGCCGTTTATGCCATTGAGGCTACTGTTCATGCTCCTGATCTTGCTGGTGTCTATGGTGAGATCTATAGAGTTTTGAAGCCTGGTGGAACTTTTGGTGTTTACGAATGGGTCCTTACTGATGCATATGATGAGACCAACCCCAGACACCGAGAAATTGCCTACGGTATTGAGATTGGTGATGGTATCCCCAAGATGTTCAAGGCTGAAGTTGCTGAGGCTGCACTTAAGAAGGTTGGCTTTGAAGTTCAAGTCAACAAGGATATGGCTGATGTTGGTGACAACATTCCTTGGTATTACCCCTTGACTGGTGACTGGAGATACATTCAAACCTTCGGAGATTTGCTTACTTTCTGCAGAACCTCCAAGCTTGGAAGATTGCTCACTATGGAAGGTACTGGTCTCTTAGAGAAGATTGGTATCGCCCCCAAGGGTTCTAAGAAGGTAACTATTGCCTTAGAGGAAGCTGCTGTTCACTTGGTCAACGGAGCTAAGGAAGGTCTTTTCACTCCTATGCAGTTGTATATCTGCAAGAAGCCTCTCAACTAATGTGTCACGACAGGTAATTTTGTTTTGAAATTTGTATATGTGTAACTTTACTAATAACTTTACTATACTGTAATTTAATATAATTTTGTAACTGGTTTCAAATCTTAATTGGTAATTTTTTTTTTTTGCTCTTTAAAGTGAATCAAGTGTACTCACTAGCTAATGGCCGGATAAATGCCTGCTGTATTGGCTATCAAATCCGACAAAAACCCGTGTTCACGTGATCCGCTAATTATCGTCCGCTTGTGTGTGTGTACGGACTGGTAAGGATGAGTATTCGACTTTAAGCCCATTAGGACTTGATTTAGTCACATTGACTTTTCGTGTAAATTTATATCCGATACCATCGTATTCCTCTAAAAAAAGCTACCTTCTTCAGGACATGATAAAAAAGAATTAACGACCACAACTATTTTCTTAATTTATTATAATGGCTATTGAGACTATTGCGGCCTCTGTGTAAGTAATACTAGATGAATATTTCCATGTTTGATGGTGATTTGACCGAATCCTCGGTTTGTTTAATTTTACTAACAGCAAAAAAGACTTGGGTCTGTAGGTAGCAAATTGGTATTCTATCCTTGTAAGTATTAAGCATTATTGAATTTTTGTTGTTTGTGTTTTTTTCAGTTTGTGCTTTAGAAGGACGAAAGCTGCTTTTCAGAGATTTTGTATTTTTTGCAAGGGAATTAACATGCTAACTTACCAGTGGATACTATAAGAACTTTACAACAAACTTCCACAAATTTCAGCTATGTGCTACCATTCACACACTACTGGAGGGGTTTAGGAGCTTCAGTAGCTCTCAGTACTCCAGCTTTTACGGTATATTTGGTTGCATATAGGGAGACTAAGCAGGCTTTAACTCCGTATCTAGGAGAAGCTGCTTTAAGCAATTATGTATTAAGTGGAGCAATGTCAGAAATTGCAAGCAGTGTTATATGGACACCAATGGAAGTATTAAAAGGAAGAATGCAGATTCATCAGGGCCCACACAAAACAAGTACAATAAGAATGATTCAAAAGATCTATCACACTGAAGGTATCAAGGGTTACTTTCGTGGTTATTGGATGGGAGTTGCAGTTTTTCTGCCCCATTCAATTGTATGGTGGACTAGTTACGAATACTCTAAGGAACTCTTACAAAAATACAAGACAGTTGGTGAAAGTTTAGGTCCAGTTGATTTTGGCCTTGCTTCTGCATCTGCTAGTGCCTCAGCTGCTGTAGCATCCAACTTTTTAGATGTTGTAAAGACCCGGCAACAATTAGCTGTTTCTGAAGAGATTTCACGTCTTAGACCAGATGACCAGTTGGGTGTTTTCAAAGTTGCCAGAAACTTGATTAAAGAAGTTGGTCTTTTCAGGGCTCTTTTCAAGGGCTTGCATATCAGACTATTACATTCACTCCCTTCTAGCGCATTAGCAATGATTATTGTTGAATCTATTAATCCTGACCACCCTGCTTCTTCAAAGCGTCATTGCCAAGAACTAGTAGCAATCGATGAACTAACATTCGGCCAAGTCGTTGATAGCGACAAGAGCTGATTATGATTTTTAATGACCAATTATAGACTATATTTTTACTATTCAGTGTTCAGCTCCAGTTTACCTTTTTTAATTCACATTTGCATACAAATTATTAATAATATATATAATTATTAATTAGTTAATGCTTCTTTTAACTTAGACCAGCCCACTGATTTCCAAGGTGATAAAAAGATAGCACGTTGACATGAATTTATCGATCTTTCGGCTGTAACATAAGCTTCACTCATATCATCGCTGGTAATTTGATCTAAGTTGTTCTTCGACACTTCTAATGCAACCTTCCAATCCAGATTTTTCCAAACTGTAAAGGTAGAAGGCCATAAAAAGGCCGCTTTCTTCCATGGAGTATCAGACTGCTGAATAATTGACAATATTTCTTGAACATTATTATCCCTATCCTTTCTCAACTCTTCTAAAGACAAACCACGAAGTTCTTGTTCTGCAGCTTCTACAAGCTCGGGATCTTCAAGCAATCCAATAACGCCCATAAGTAGTGTAATATTGGTGGATGCACCTTTAGTTCCAACGCTATTGTATAATTGATCCAATGCTACTTCTTTCTCATCTTTACCACCGTTAGCCCATAAGACTTGGACCAATAGAATAACCACATCCTGGTGCTCACCTGAAATCTCTAAAGCTTGTTTGAAGTATTCTATAGACTGTCCAAAATCATTAATAAAATAATTTGCAATACCAGCTACAAGTATGGCGGATAATTGACATTTCAACAGGATAGTTTCCATTCCCAGTTCAATCGCAGCTTCTACAACATTATCATCAATCAAATCTAACACAAATCTAGCATCTTCAATCGCTTTATCAAATTCATTTTCACCAATTCTCAATCTAGCTAAATGAGACTTGGCTCGTACAAATTTTAATAGATCCTCCGCGTCTTCAGTGCTTTCATACGATTGTTCAGCGATGCTTGATAACCTTTCAACACTGCTGATGGCACCCTCATAATGTGATTGTCTTTCCAATAGCATACCATGAATCATTAATCCCAATTCCGAATCAGGAGAGAGCATTAAATATTTCTGTAGCGCCAAAATTCCTGACTCGATTTCAATGGACTCTTTCTTTTTCAACTTATATCGGCTTTCAATGCTTATATCCTTGGAGACTTCCAGAACTGACAACCCATATAGGAACTTTGCTAACTTGTCGTTTCCGTTGGAAATCTGATATGAATGCTTAAATAAGTTGCTAGAAAGTTCGTTATGACCCAATGTAGCCTCGATAATTGCTTGGCAGACCCAGGCTCCTACAAAATCTGGATCTAATGCCTGTACTTTTTGTATTGCTTCAGAAGCAAGCTCTAGGTCGTGATTACCGATGTAAAGAAGAGCCAAATTAGCCCAAGTTGTAGGCTGGCGAGGATTCAGTCCCAAAGATCTTATAAAACAATGCTGAGATACCCTAGAGTTCAAAGGCTCTAGAGCAATTCCGTATGCATTCCAATAGTCAGTATTCCTAGGCTCCATTTGAATGGCCTTTTTAAACCACTCGACTGAAACTTCTAAGATATGAGACCTCTTCTCTACTTCAGACTGATAAACTCGAAGATATGCTAGACCTAAGTTAAAACTCACAAGCCCTTTACTGGCTCTTGAACCAGTAGCCTCATGAGTAGCAAATTCAAATGATTTGATCATATAATTTGCAATTTTATTTTCAGTTACGGAATCATCGATATCAACCTCACCATGAGATTCACGACCAAGCTGAAGGCATTCATGAATTTTTTCCAATGGTACATTTTCTAGGGTACTCTGAACTGTCAAGTATATATCACACGCTTCACCAAGACATTTCCACAATGAAAGAGTAGAGTGGTTCTGTTTAATTTCGTCATATGCAATATCAATCGCTTTCTGAGCGTTCAAAACAGCATCACCGTAAAATTCTTTTTGTAATTTGTATTTCGCAGCTAATATGTAAGTCTCAAGTAGTGCAGAGCCAACAGATAAATCAGACTTTAAATCAGTCGATATTCTAGATAAAGACTCAAGAGCACTGTCATACTCGTGGATTTCCCGTAATACGGAAGCACCTTGGTATAAAATATACGGGTTATGGGGGTCAAGAGACAAGGCTCTTTCATAAGCTTTAGACGCAGCAACAAATCTACCGCTGTTGGAGTAGGCTTCTCCTAAGCCGAGCCAAGAATTAGGGTCCTTAGGTGAGATACGCAAGCTTTGCTGAAAATGTTGTACTGCCTTCCCATAATCCCTTTGGTTCAGTGAGACAATACCAAGAGCCCTGTATGGCCAACTAGAATCACGTCCATCGTAAGATCTTAGTCTATCTGATTCAACTACTCTAGAACATATAACTTCCACAAGCTCCCACTCCGAGCTATCAGCAAATTCGGAGGCAAGCTGATACGCAGCTTCTATTTCCCCGCCATCAAGCTCAAAAGCTTTGTAGAAACATTTTGAGGCTCTAGTCTTATCTCCTGTCCATTCATTATAATAAGTACCTAAAGAAGTATAAGCTTGAGCAAAATTTGAATTCTCCTTCAAACACTGAATGTATGCATTGAAAGCTTGCTCTGCATTTGACACACTTTCCTCGGATTCAGGGGATTGTTCTCTACATTGCCATTTACTATAACCATATTTCCACCATATTTGTGCTCTGAAATCCAATGATAGGGGATCATCACCTTGTACCATTGTCAGTGCCTTTTTCAAGGCTTTTTGTCCTTGGCAATGGTCACCCTGCAAAACCAAAGTCCAGGCATATTCAAAAAGAGCTTCAAAGTTGCTTGGATTTGAATCTAAAACAGATTTAAATAACTTGATAGCATCCGGGTATTTCTTTTTCTCTCGTCGAATTAAACCCATTCCAATTTTAGCAATTGGGTCGTTAGGAGATGCTTTTAGAACGAAGTCAAATAACTTCATTGCAAGCTCATGATTTTTGGGAGACTGGTAATAAATATAAGCATTCGCTAAAATAAGGGATAAATGCTCTTTGCTATTAGGCAATGAAACAGTTGTAGAGGCCATAATTTGCTTGATCTTCTCTAATCCACGCTGAGCAATATCCACGGCATTTTCATACTCTCTCAATCGAAAATATAAAGCACCAAGGATTCGGTATGGCAGGATGAAACCACTGTCAGCTTCAAAACCTTCAGCCATGACTTCAAGGACTGCTGCAGGTGTCCATTCTTCTGAATTATTTCCCGGTTCATCGATATTTTCATCATTTTCATCTTCTTCCACATCATTTCCATCTTTTGATTTTTTCTCAGCATCAATTGGACTATGTTCTATTTCAAAATTTTCTGAGTCGCTTGAACTTTCAGAGTCAGGTTGTAGGGTGGTATTCGAATCTTGAGGTTTTTTCTCTACAAAAGGCGAAATTTCAGAATTTAAAAATGCTTCAAGAACCTTGGCCAATCCATCTCTTGGGAATCTTTCTACATATTTCCGTATCATATTTACATCGAGATCACCAAATTCTTTGATATCCGACCAATCAATAGTTAACTTCCAGGCTAGTGGTACTGGTGAATCAACCACCAACATTCCAGAAGCATCTTCAATAACTTCATCCCTCAACTTTAATTTCACAGATTTGTCTGTAGATGCCAATAGTAAATCATATTTATATTTTAGTAGCTTTCCTTCTACTTTTCTTCTCTCGTCATCATCCTGAGAATAATTTAGGAGATCAACGTACAAGGTCGGAAGAATCGATTTCTTTAAAATTTCCAATTTTGTAGCTTCGATCTGTCTTTTACCATCCATTCGAAACTTTGCTTTGCTGATAAACTTATTGATCTCCGTTTTTTCTTGAGATTCAATTAGATCTATTAATCTTGGGAGAAGTTGTGTAGGAGGAAGGAACGCAGCAGCCATGAATTCATACAAATCACCATTTGGTAATTGAAGTTTGTATAATCCAATTTGCTAGAATGTTAATAAACGTCTTCATTGAAATAATACAATTTACTCACTGCTTCAGAATCTCGAAGAGATCTAATAAACTTAATTGCCTTATTGAACTGCTGTGAAGCGGTTCGGAAATCATCTTGTGTTTGATAGCTCAAAAGAAGACCATGAAGCGCTTCTAGGAATTTGTCACCCTTTTTAAGATATTCGTATAAATCAACAATACCTCTCCATGCAGTAGGTTGGTCTTTATCCAATTGAATAGCCTTGGAGTAAGCTTCAATAGCTTTATCTGCCTGTTCTAACATGTGTAGTGCTTTACCTTTGAAAACATACGACAGGTAATTATTGGCATCCAATTCCAGTACTTCATCGGAATATTCTATGACCGATTCCCAGTCTTTCTCAGAAGCTGCTTTTTTAGCAGCTTTCAAGCTGGTATAAATCTTACTTTTCGAAGATGGTACCATCTATATATCGACTTCTATGGCTTCACCACTACTGAAAGGTCAGATCAATGTTTTTAAGCTTATACCACAGTATCAGCTAGGGTTTGGAAGTGTGCCAATGAGGTGTTCTATGTATCGTGGATCGGTTAACAGTTACTTTAGTACATACAGTGTGAGTTAAGTTAACGTTAACTTTTACCAGCCGCTAGGGCTAGCAGCTAGCGCTTTCCCACTGTGATACATGTGTAGTCATAAGAACATATGTAACTAGTTACTACTGTATTATTATCTTGCTAACCACAGTAACTTGTTAACAGTTTACACAGTGGGCTTGCTAGGCCGCTTTATCAGGCAAGGCTTGCTCGCTACCTAATCCATCAATCCATCACAACTGGATCCGCTATTAATCCTCATAACCACCCAGTACCCATATAGTACCATACTACTTCTCCTACACCATACATTGACTTTACGTCTGGCGCCACCACATCATTATTAAAGAGCTGGAACCAGATGTCTGGTTCTAGATACTTTGTGTAGAATACAGGATGTCGGCCCCTAATAAAGAGCCGCCTAAAGCTTTAAAGCTAAACCAGATCATCCAGGTAAGTGATTTCTCCGTTATCGATTGCATGTTTACGGTAACACGGATATGGAACACAATGTGAACTATCTACTGATTCCTATTATGCTTTATTGTTTGTTTAAGTGCGATAAATATGTTTATACACTGGTTATATTAGTATTGATTAATTTGAATGGGTTACTAACCGATTAGAATTTCTTCTACAAAGCAGTACAAATTACGACATATTCTCGGATGTCTACTACACCAAGGCCTTCTGCATCTCGATCCAAAGGCAATAAATGGGTGAGTTGATATAGCTTTGTATTTCTTGATTTATTTGTTCTAACTAAATTGTAGTTCAACATCGAATTAGAAGAACTGGTTGATAATATTAGAGAAGATGTTCAATTATGGCGAACAGTAGATGCAGTGAGCAACCCGCAGTCTGTCCCTCCCCTAGTAATAGAGACATATATAGATTTGACAGAACTAACGGAGCAACAATCATTAATTTTAATTGACAGTCTTGGCAAATCTTATCCTGTTACAAAGGGCGGCAAAGTGCCAGAAGTGGTTCTCGAGCGATGGGTGGTTGCTCTAGAACCTAATACCAATTTCCATATAGATCAGTTTCAAGAGACAGACTTACCGGTGGTCTATAAAAAGGCTATTATTTTATTTCGTTCAATGTATACTTTTGCCCATCTGATGCCTGCTTGGTACTTGTCTAGAAAGTTATCAAAGGCCAAACTGAACAATACCCGAGTATCCGTTAAGTGCAGGTTACTAAATGGTCGTCACCCTATATCAAGTAAAAACAGAATAGGACTCAGCAAAAATATCGAAGCTGATGGTGAAAATAATGGCGTATCAAGCAAGTTTCTTGAGTCATTTGAATTTAATAAAATCGAATCTGCTGTTGGTGAGTTAAAAGTAACAGTACAGTATCGTAAGAATGCTGATTTCCGGGTTGGTGATTCTGAGGCCTTACTCAGTACTCATTTCCTCAATATTGATAGCAGACGTCAAAGTGCTGTTAATAGACGAAATAGTAGCCTTGAAAGTGCCTCTTCTGGATATTTATCAGGATCATCGTCACATAGGCTATCGATGCCTATCCAGTCTGGCTCTTATGTCACTTCTTCAAATACTATCAGTGGATCAGCAGGTAATGCTACCTCGTTATCACCTCAGAATTCCTCACGACCACCAAATGTAAAATTCATACAACCATTTAAATCCCCTTCACTTTCAAACTCTCCTCAATTTAACGACTCTGCATTATTAAACCAGCAACAACAACAACAACAACAACAACAACAACAACAACAACAACCATTGCCACAGCATGGACCATCTCCAAGAAAGTCTTCTTTCTATCGCATATCTTCCAATAGTTCTTTAGCAGCATTACGGATTCCCAAAAGAACTACTTCTACAGCCTCAGGTACATCTGGTACTTCCGGAACGTCTGTAGCTTCGGCCTCTTCTATCACATCTTCCAGAGTTAATCAACTTAGTGGTAATAGTGGCCCAGGCATGAGTCCTATCAATGCAAGCACAGTTCCAGAATATGCTGTGTCATCTTATAGCTCAAGTTCCTCTATTCCAAAGTACAGCAGTAGCTTTGGAAACAGAGCCAACTGGGCTCGTTCAAGCTCTGCAAGTAGCGGTAGACCTCGCTTGGGTTCATATGCTGGTGAGCCTTCTAGTGTTGGTAGTACCACTTCTGCTAGCTTGGGCCCTGGATCGGGCTTGTATATTCCAAATAATGACTTAGGCGACTTTGTTAAGATGGTAGACTCAACTCATCGTCTGTTTGGATCAACAGTTGCCTCTCCTAATCCTACTGCAAGTGGTGAATCCAGTATTGTTTTCAGCGACACAAAGTCTTCAAATCCAAACCCGTTGGCTAGGTTCCAAGTGCTTAGAACGAACCACGACGCCTTATCGGATTCTATGCAAACCTCTATTTATCAACCAAAACCAGATTCCCCTGTTGAGTCTGGTACTTCACCAGTTACCAAAGGTATATCTCACACTCCTATAATCCCGTCACGGTTAAGTGAAGAATTAACGATCGATGAACCAAGTAGTAGTTCATCATCTGCTTCCAGGCTCAGAGCTAACAGAGCAACCATAACATCAACTTATGGCGAACTTTCACCCATTCAAATTTCCGAACAAGCGCCAGATTTTACCTCTAGTTCACAAAGAGACTCGTCGGTCTATGCTAAGAGTTCTCCTTTAGACATTCCTATTGCGTCGTCAATTTCATCTACTCAGTCATCTTCTACAAGGTCTAGGCGACGACGAGAATCATTAAGTTTATCTAACAGAAGAACTCTTGGGTATGATGATATGCATCCAGTGACAGATGTCGACTCACATCCCCAAAGCTTAAATAGAGATAGTTTGCCCCCTCAAGTGCCTATAACTTCATCAGGATTAACTTCTATTCAAAGAAGTCGACGCTCGTCGTACTACCTGAATGATAATGATTCCAGCTTGAGAGTTGCTCAAAGCCGTCGTGGTAGTGGTGGATTATCCTCCGGTGCGTTGGTAAGCTCTAATACCCCTGTGATCGCTAGTCAAGGTTATGACGACGATGATTTACTTTTCGCTATGAGTGACATGCATGTTGCTCCATCTGTAACTAAAGATGAAACTAATTCTCGTAAACGAGATGGCAGCATTAGATCTCCTTATACCCAAGATCACCATGAATTCTAGCAAAAAAATATCATTTATTGTGTGATTCTACTATATATAAATATGTATTAATTTTATCAGTTCTTATTTCTGTTAGTATGCTGCTGGTGATGTGTGTTCATGTTTCGTGTAACATTCTCTATCAGTGGCTTATCTGTTTGGCAGGACCGCCGCATTAGTCGTTAATGCGCTATAACCCGCAGTTTACATGAGCATGGATCCACTAATTGTATATATATAACCTATAAACAAAAACTGGGGCTAGCTGTCATGAGTTTTCATGAGTCAATAACAACTGTTTTCAGCCGATACGATGATTTTGCAAGCTGTAGAAAGAATTCATTCCATATAGTGAAGACTGCTTCCTATTCTGGAGGGCTGGTCGTCGCTCTAGGAGACGGATCAGTACATGTTTACCAGTACAAGCAAAAGGACATTGATCTTATTTCTTCTATTACACCTTATACCCGTATTAATTTTGATATATCTACAGGTACTTTTGCAATTGAATACATAGAGGTGATAAGGCGAGATAACAAAGAGTATTTATTTGTTGCTTATACTAGTGGGGATTTGTCAAAATACGATCTCCCATCAGGAGAGCTTCTATCACACGTTAAATTATCATTCAGAATAAAAGGAGTTATACAGCTGATATCCAGAAATAAATTAGTGGTGTGGGGATACTCATCCGATTTAGCAATACTAGATGAGGAAAAGTTGACTATAACTCAAGAAATTCTTGATGCTAATGGTTGGCCTATGCCGGTTTCTCTGTTAAATGGTACGCTAATATATATATATCAGGATGGAACATATGTTGAGACGAAAGCATATAGTGGATTACATATTAAGAAGAAAAATATTGAGGGCTTAAATTTGTCTATTAATAATCCGTTACTTTCAATTGATAGGGTTTCTCCTAACTTATTCCTCATAATTCAACGGTATGGTTGGTCACTATATAGATACCAGGATAGATTTATTGAAGAAGTAAGTTCAGAATCCACTAAGCCATTTTTTGATAAGATTTTTTTGCCTAGCATATCTGCTGATGATGAGAAGTTACAGTTTGGAATCCTGTGCTGTGATGGAAGCGTTGCATGGATAGGAGGGGCATCTGTTCAGTTTATTGATCCTAAATGGCCAGTAACTGCTCATGTATCTGTTTCATTCAATGATACTCTGCAGAATATAATTGCCGTTGTACAAAATGATGATACTGTAAAAGTATATAGTGCATCTCTTTCGACCCATAACAGCATAGAATGGCAGGAACCGGAAAACTTACCAACATCTATATTTATGAATTCTATAATATCAGGCATTAATGGTACTGATATCATAATTTGTAATGAAGATAGTATCACCATTAATGGATTGAAAGAATTTCTTACATGTCGACAGCTGGGTCCTCGCATCAAGGTAGGTCATACCATAACGGCATTGGGTTCCTTGTACAACTCTCGGCCATATATAATAATTGGTACCGATGATGGTCGAATATACAATTATGAGAAACAAACACGGGAATTGAATTGGTCCAAAGGGGTATTTGCATCTTCAGTTCATGATATTGTTCATATCCCAGCAGGGGTCAGTGCTGCGTTTGCAAAAGAAATTGTAATAGCAAAGTCATCATCGAACGCTATCGTGATTATGAACCCAGAAAATGGTGACGAGTATATATTTATTCCTGGAAATAGCATAGAAATTTCCTCTTGTATCCTTGTTTCTGAGGGTCTTTCTAAGCTATTGATTAATTATGAAAATGGTGATATGAGGTTGTGGGATTTGGAAACATACCTTGAAGGTACTCCTTCAACTGATAGCGGCTATACCATCTTCCCAGCTTCAGCAAACTATAATTTAGAAGGAAGGTATTATCTTCGACACCAGAGTGTTGGCGGTAGTACAAAGCTTTCTTCTGCTGTAACTCTGGTTGATATATACGCTTACATCTGTCTGCTCTCCAAGAAGCCAATACTTGATCATGAAGACAGCGAGCTATTAAAAGCAATCTTAAATTCATTATTGATTCCAGATAAAGCCTCATATGAAAATACTGATTGGCAGGTTGGATTGTTTGATAAACTTGATGCCCCTAATATGAAAGTTGGGTTTCTTGGTGCTGATTCATCTAGCTTTTGGTACACTGATCCTAAGTCTGCATTGAAATATGGTGGCAAAGCAAGTATAATATCAATAATGCTTTCTTTTCTTGTGATCCAACGGTTATTAAAAAGTAGGGATGAATCTGTCAAAGAAGAGGAAATCCTTGGTTGGCTCATAAGGGTTACGAAAGTTGTCCTTAGTTATGACCATTTTTTATCATTAATAGCACAAGCATCCTATACAATCCAATCTACATTGATTAACCACCTTGATATTTATGTTAGATTGAATCCTCTAAATGATGGTGATATCTCTAAACGAAGAGCAAAATGTAAGTAGGAAAACTCATGCGAAATTCATTGTATTTGCCTTTTAACAATATATAGTACCCTCAGTTAATGTTGATATGTTTCACGAAGAAAACCTTTTAGCAACTATTATCCTATGCAGTGTTTCAAAGATATCATTGGATACAGAGATGATTAAAGAAGTGGCAGCATCATTGCAGATATATTTGCTGAGCTCTGCACCAGAAAAGTTCCGAAACTGTGCTATCATGTTAATTGGGAGCGGGTGGACTGTATGGCAGAAATTTTTCAATCCATTAAAAGTTCTGGATGATATAGTTATTATATTGTTTGAAAGCGGATTTTTAAGTAAAGATGAAAATGATGGATCTCAGAAACTGCTCCTTTCTATCTGTCGTCAATGCATTCAACAAATAGCAGCTCAGAATTCTACTCTCCTTATATCTGCTTTAGCATTGCAAATCAGTGATACACGAAGACAAGTTGGGCATCGAATTGCATCTGTACGATTGCTTTCTATCTTGCTTACTGGAAACCCAAGATTTCTAACTCTTCCACATGTCGTGTCTGCCATACCTGATGTCGTTAAAACTTTCAGCCCTAATGACAGTGCAGCAAGAAACATTGAGATCGAAGGATCCAGTTCGTTAATTTCTGAATCTACCAGATTTTTATCTATTTGCCTTAGTGAATATCCCGAGCAAATGGCATTCCATAAGGGACAACAGAGATTTGCAATCTGCAATCCAATCGTGGATGGAGAATCAGGTGGAATAGTCGGACATGCATTTGATATAAGAAATGGTAATACACTAGCTTCCCTCGGCGTTAAAGGTATTAAACAAATTATTGAACTTCCTTTACTACAGATTAAGTTTTCGCCTGATGGTAAATATCTAGGTGCTCTGGCAATGAATCAAACTCCATCAGGAACAGGGACGATTATTAGTTGGAAATTAGATCAAGGATTGTTATCAAGTCTTTTACCATCTATTACTTCTGATAATTTGGTGGTAAAAAATGGTGGAGAAGATATGGTCCAGCCTAAGATGGCCAAAATAACAAAAGAGTATGAAAATATTCATGACATCCAGTGGGAGGACGAGAAAACAATTGTTTTAAGTGGTACCATAAATGGGCAATTGGTGAACGACAGGTTCAAGGTAGATTGATCTACATTGGAAGGAACTAATAATATAAAAGGTTAAATAATAGACTGCATTTTGGAAATCAGCGACAATAATAATAATAA